>CM029018.1:182604549-182647049 GCA_016801055.1 Panax notoginseng
CTAATACAAAATTCATTCAAATTATTTTTACAAAAAAATAAAGAAAAAAATTTGAATAATTTACTCTTTACTAATCACAATTTAAAGTTCATACCATACATTAATCAAACATCCTAATCATTAATCATAAAGGGGAGGAAAATGTCAAACATATCATCATACACCACTGATCATAAAAATCAAAATTTAAACATCTTAAAGAATGTATCAAATTAACATCATTGAAAAGATGATAAAACTCTTGTTCTTCTTTGCAATCATCCTTCATTAATTTGCATATATCCTAACTAATTGCAACTGCAAGAGAAATATAAATAATATCAGTATAATGTTAATCTAAAATAATTGGAACGCTGTGAAAGGTTAAAAGCAAAAAAATTGTAAATTTGTGATTTTCCTCCCTAGTCCCAAGTCCCAAGTCCCAAGACCCCCCCATGTACAAGTAGAAAGAATAAATTAAAAAGTTGGTTTTCCTCGGCATCTAGCATCAGTTATGATTGCATAATTTATTTTTCTCCAATACATGTCCAGTTTAGGTTACCAGATTGAAAATTATAGTGTGCTCCTTAGTCATGCAAGTGCGATGTTTATATTGGTGTATTGTGTAAAAACTGCTGCTGATGATCATTTGCAAAAGGTCGAAAAAGATCTAGAGAAGGGCAATGTCAAAAGGATCGAAGTGAATTATAACAAAGCAACAACTTCAAGAGTTGCTCAAAAAAACAAGTGTTAGCTAAGGATATTCTGTCCAGGCTTGATCGTTGTAAAACATCTTGTTTTTTACTTTGATGATGATAATTCATCGACGTGTTGGAAGCCAAAGCTCAAATCTATTCCCGAATGAAATGATCTAATTAGCAGTATGTAGCATCTATATTAGATTAGGTGTTATATATATATATATATATATATATATATATTCACTTGGCAAGGAAATAGTCATAAATATAGCATGAAAAAAAAAACAAGAAATAGGAACAGATGAATATAAGGTCTATAAAAAGAAAAGTGTGGTTTGCATAGCAAAATGTACAGAGTTGTAATAGTATTATAATGATTTATGAAAAGAACATCGACAGTTATATAAAACCAAAGTTGTCATTTGTAAATTGGAATGACGAGTTCAATGTTATGACTGATCTCTCTGTTGCATGTTCTTTAAGTTTAACACCAGGATTAGTTAAGATTTTTGTTCAAGGAGATAAAATAAGTTTGAATAGATGAGTAACTTATACTCCTCTTAGCTTCTAGCGCACATGAATTTCATTCTTCTGAACTTCAACTTCTAGCTTGCAAAAGATACATTAATACACACTTTTTACATAGGCAACCATAAGAGAAATAAAAGGAACAGTGAGTACACATTTTAGCATTCAAACAACATTCGCCAACTATAATTTATTCAACATTCAATCCAAGACATCATTTCATTTCATAGACTTATGTAAATCACCAATATTACAACCTGATCTCTTAAAGTTACCACAAGGAATCCCAAGTTCATGTCAGATGATTCCATTATTTGAGCTACCAAAAGGGTTGACAATAAAAAATTTCACTATGACATATATCTGGCATGCTTTTACCATCTTTAAAGTAGAGATCTAAGCATAAAATTGGTTCTTTGTGTTATTTTTTTAAGTAATGCTACCATGATAAAAGACATGTTTATAAAAAGTAGATATAAAATAATGTGTTGAATAAGAATTAGTTTATTTTTTTTTATTTTTTTATATCCAATTTGTTACCAAAGTATTATAGTACGTTTTTTACCAAGTCGTTAGTTGTAACTGTTCAGTGTTATATACATAAAATATTGATAATATGAGTGAAACTAATGAATAAATTTTTAAACATAATTTCTGATACCCAGCTTAAAGCAAATGATCACAAACAACCATATTGACAAAATTGGTATTGAAGTTATTAGCAGGTTTTTTTTTTGTTTCTTAAAATACTGGATGAGGATATAATTATCAAATATCACAAATATAATGATAGTTTGCAGTCCCTTCCCCGAAAACTGAACATTTTAGAAATGCAAACATAAATAAATAAATCACTGCAAAATAATACTTTTATATCAACTCAAATAAGAAGAATTCCATGAATCTACCTCACATAACTTTTCCCTTTTATGATAGGAGTCAATATACACATTGGCCATCACCATATTTAGCAGCCCCTTAATCTACATTCCTAATACTCATTTCGCTCATAAACATATACAAAAGCAAAGCTATAAACATGCACTTACAATTCTAAAGAAAAATAAAGTATTACTCAAATGATCTTAAATAGTTTAAGGAGGAGATTTTTTTTAAAAAAAGGAACTAAATTGTGGATTGAGATGACAAACGTATATAATTTTTTTTTTGGCATTTCACCAAACATGTAATGTGCACTATTCTAAACAGCCAACCCAATGTAAAATTGGACCAGCAAAAAATAGGATTTTGAAAGGGAAAAAAGATGACTGGCATGGAATGGAATATAAATAAAATGGAACTAACATGTAATAATCACCAAACAGCACAAATTGCAATGAATAAAGGAAAATCACAATAAAATCACATCCATCTCTTCAGTCAAGACTTTTATCAAGCACTAACAAAGCAAAAGCTTCTCAGTTCTTCAGCGCAACACAATTACCTATTATTATAGTAAATTCGATACCAACGAGTACAACGCAATCTAAGTAGATTTAATTGATGAGAAGAAAAGTGGATACTGATAGACACGTAATTCATACATTTTATTATTCTTAATTTTGTCCTTTTAATTGTATTAGTTTATTAAATTAATATGTTTTATTTTATTTTGTAGGATTTAATATTTGTTGCAATAAAGTCAAAATCTTGTTGATCAAGTAATATTTAATGCTCTTATTCATATAAGGAATATCCAAGAAGAATCCAACAAGGAGTAGGAAAAAGGTTGAACAATCTTGGTGTGCAAGTCAAATCGAACAAGAGAAGGGATAATATATCTAGAATATCTTTTTGAGAAATTGATTGGGAACAAAAGTGTCCAAGTTCAATGAATCTAAATTAGGGTTCAAAGTTATTTTCCCTATAAATAAGTCTCTAGTTTTAGAGAGAAAGGTATGAGGTATTGTATTACTTTAGGTTAGGAGTAGGAGTAAATTAAATTACGTTTTATTGTACGTTTGTTGAAGGATCGTGAATAAAGAGAGTTTTCTTATTTATTTTCAATCTTCTACTTCTTCTTTATTTTAGTTAATTTATTTATTTTCATGTCTAGTTAATTTATTTAATCTAGGATGAAGATGAAATTAAATAATTATTCATAATAATATTTTTTATCTCTTCTATTATTTATGATTTTATGTTTAATTGATTTCGCCTTCATGTTTCGTTATTGAAATACCTTCGTTTTATAGTTCTTATGTGATTTTAAATTAATTAAGAGGTTTTGATAGATTATTGTTAAGATATGAGTTTTTCATAATCCATACTTGCTCAAAGAAGTTTTGATGGGTTATAGTTAATCTTTAAATTTTCATAGTCTATGCTTGCCCACATTAATTGTAAATTACTAAATTAAAGGGGAAGGGAGATCAAAATCATAATTTGAGTTATAAAAATAGAAGAGACTGAATTATATATTATGTTTATTATTTAGTGGATTCAGATTCCTAGATTGTTTCCTCATTATTTATTTTCATATTCTAGTTAATTAATTCTCTATCTTTATTTCTAATTCGCCTAAAATAAATATTAAGGAAATATTAAAATTAATCTAGTCTCTGTGGGTTCGACCTGTACTTGCCCGTTCTTCAATTCGATACTGTGCACTTATAGTTACATATTTTTATCACATCAGGTACTTTTACAGAGAAATCTGCGGATTGGAGAAATAGCTGAGTGAAATCAGACTAAAAATGTTCTTCATCGTTTTATATATTTATAATTGATTCTCCCAAATAGCTTAACAGATTGAACCGAGTAACCATCCGAGATAACTCATTGATTCAACTTTTTATATGTAGGGATTGATTTTGTTTATTGTCAATTTATAATTTTTTTAAATTTAAATTATTATAACTTAATATTTAATTAATACAATTAATATTGTAAATTACTTAAAAATTATTATTAAAAATAAAATTTCTATTAAAATATTAATTACATTACAATTTAAATTGTAATATATTATAAATTAAAAAACAAACTAAAACTTAAATCTTTCTGTAGAACATATGAATAATTTTTTTGCATTTGTGCTCTGTTACACAAAAGAGAGCCACTATATTTTTTTTTCTTTTAAAGTTTAACGTGGTGTAAAATTATTTATTTTATAATTTATTAAAATAAATAATCGACATTGTAAGTTACTTAAAAAATATTATTAAAAGTAAATTTACCATTGTAAAAAATTTAAAGTATTTATATATAATACAATTTTATATTTACTATAATTAATTCTAAAAAACTTATTTCACAAAATAGTGACCAATTTTATCTCTCTCAAAAAACCTTTCAGTAATAATATATATAGTGAGTAAGAATTCATTCATTAATAGTATTTTACTTCAAAATTTTCATCAAAGATTGACGTCAAACATCCTTCTATCATCTCAATTTTACAAAAGAAAAAAAAAATTAAATTGTAAATGATGTTTCTTTTAGAATAACTATATTATCACTAATTTCTTTTACTTCATTGTTCCCTCACTCGAAAACTCATCACGTGAAGAATGAATTCCTTTACTACATCCCTAATTTCTTGTAGGGATATTACAATTCAAATAAGTTTTTATCATTTTTAAAATTTTAAATTTAAATTTCAAAATGAATGTTCTAATTCCGACTATAACTAGAATAAGGAAAAAACAAATAATTAAAGTATAGTACATTAATGAATGATTGTTAATTTATTTATTTTTAATAAATACAATAATTAATAATCTAGATTACAATTCAAATAAGTTTTTATCATTTTTGAAATCCTAAATTTAAATTTTAAAATGAATGTTGTAAGACCCCAACTTTTATGAATAAAATAGAATTTTTTCTATTTATTATTTTGAAATAGTAATGGATTGATTTGATTAATGAGGTTAGTTATGGGTAAAATGCACAAATATTTTAAATAAGCAAGTGGTTATAAAATATTCATTGTTGTCGGGGAATATTCGTTTGGTCGTGGAATATTCTTATTGTCGAGAAATATTCGTACGACGGTGCAGCCATTTGTTGGCCCCATAACGGATAACGGTCAAATAAAAAAAACGACAAGCATGAGTTTTTATAAATAACGGCGTAGTTGTTACCGTTAATACTGTTGGAATACCCAGTGGTTAAAATACAGTAATACGTAGTATTGCACAGTAGCACACGATATTGCACCAATGATTGATTCTTACGTAAGAAGTCACTACTCAATAATTGTTACAGTAATTACTGTTCAATATTTTATTTTATTGATTCAATAATTGCTACGTTGATATTTTATATTATTGATTCAATAATTGTTACTGCACAGTATTTCTCATTATCAGATCAATAATTCATATTATTTGAATAATATTATTAGATAACATTATTGGCAATGTCTAAAGAAGTTCTGTCTAGAAAAGGGGTTATGTCATCTAATTGCGTGCCAGCAAGGAGAAATCCTTATCGAAAAGCTCCTTCTTTCCTGGGTACAACCTGATTGTCATTATTGTGATTCTGTAATATTATTTGTGAATAATTAATTATTAATTTATATGATAAGAAAAATATTTATTTTATGTGGATATAAATGGAGGAATTTTTAGAAAAGTGACAATTATTGAAAATTGATATTTTATCTTCTGATAAAATAATTCATTCAAATATATTATTATATTACATTATTATAAATGTATAATGCAATAATATAATAATAAAATAATGGTGATATTTTTATAATGAATGTGCGATATATGAATAAATGAGGAGGAAGAATATTTTCGTTACAAAAAATATGTTAAATATGTTGGTGGGCCCCATTTTTGACTGAAATTTGATTATAACTTGTAAAATCGTCCGTACGTGGATTTCGGTTATTTTTTGTTTGGAATTTGAAAAAATTTTATTCTACAAAGTTGTAGAGAATTAAATTTTCTATGTAATTGACATAAGATTCGAATTTTTCTGATAAAAGGGCTATTTATTATGAATTATTAAAATTTCGAAATAATTGATTTTTGGAGTTTTAAATATTTTTTTTAAGAAGAACGTTTTTTGTGAGTTGGTGGGCCCCACTTGTATGTGGTAAATGCTGAATTCAGATTGTTAAGGTGTGCGTAGGAAATTTAAAAAAAATATTAATATTTTATTAAATTTTTTGCTTTAGTGTTCTAAACATTTTTCTATAAATATGGTGCTTAGGTTAGAATTGAAAATCACACCAGAATATGAAGTTTTTTTTCTCTCTATATTATCGAGCGTATTTTTGTGAGTATTTAGATATCTTGAGTGTTGCTATATAGTGCAAGTTTCTTTCAGCGTTATATCCGATATTCCAGCCAGAAGTACTATTCTTTTTAGGTAATGGATGTTTTTTTTTTCTAAATGATGTTATTTCTTTTAATATCATTATACCGGAATATTGATAAGATTTTTCTTGTGAAATTTTTACCTTTTTGTGTCGGGGTTACTATTCACATATACAACACTATTCACAAAAAAATTAAAATTTTCTTTTCTTTATTCAAGTTGTCTATTATGGTTACTAGCTTTGATTGTATCCATGTTTTGATCTTTAATCTTGAATTTTGCTCTACAATGGTTTATTATGGAGTATTTTTGAATTTGGATAAACTAAAGTACGAATTCCTAATCTTTGTCCTTTTATCTCACTGGTTTCATTTTCTTTAAAATATTTTCATAATTCTCAGTCCTAAATGGTGATATAACTGAATATCTTTGGCCTGTAGTGCAAAGAAGAATGATTATCTTATGAATATCTTTGGCCTGTAATGCAAAGATGGACAGGTGTTGAGATGAACATGACCAACTGGTGATATAAATAAATATCTTTGTCCCGTAATGCAAAGATGAATATTTGGTTCAAGATGTATATTGATTGATGTAGCAGGGATAAAATATTGATGATGAACTTTAAAATCATAGAAGATAGTAGACTTCATTCTCTACTTAACTCTTCTAATGAATTGTTATTTCCGCTGCAAATATTGTTCTAAACTTGTTGTCTATTATATTCTGTGACACCCCCAAAATAGGTATACATTACCTATTCTGAGTTGCCAAATACATGGTACAGAATTTAAATACAAACTTCATTTATACAATACTACCACAAGCGTAGTTGAGAGTTTTTACACGAATATTGTCTTCTAGACAATATCCAAACTCAATGGAATCCTTATTACATTTATTATCACACTATTTCATAGAATAGTGAGGACTACTAAAACAACCATCTGGACCGTCACTCCGTTCCCCGACTAGTCTCAGTTATATTCTCATTTCCTGAAGATAACAATGAAAGCAAAAGGGTGAGCTCAACTAGCTCAGTAAGAAAATATTATGACTAAGATAATGCATAATAAATTATTGTTAGCCTTCAACAGTGTTAAACTGATAGAATATAATAGACAATAAGTTTAACTGCAGCGGAACAAACAATCCATTAGAAGAGTCAAGTAGAGCATGATATCTACTATCGTCTATGATTTAAAAGTTTATCATCAATTTTATCGCTGAGACTCAGCTCAATAAATAATCCACATCACTGAATTATCCATGCACTACGGGCCAAGGATATTCATTATTATCAATAATGGTCATGATCATGCCAACAACTGTCCATCAATGCACTTCGGGCTAATGAGAATTTTTACCACATCATTTGTAATATTACTGATGAGTAGGTTTTATACCTATGAATCCGATATTATTAAACTTAATTATTGCTATTTTTAATTATTTTTTAGTATCTTTTTATGTGTTTTGTGTTTATTTCTAATAGGTTGGAGCTGGAGGGACAAATTGGTCATTTGGGAGAAGAAAAAGGTCAAAATTCATTAAAATTAGAGCTGAGTGGCATTATTATAATTACGCGGTCCTGGTTAAGCGCCTAGGCGCTTGGAAATGACCTGGGTTGAGTGCCTAGGCGCTCATGTGCGGCTGAAGAATGATTTTTCTACTGCTAAATTAGTTTTTGAAGTCAAAAAGGAATCTAAAAGAGAGTGGAGACCAATACAAATAGGAGAAGACTTTAGAAAATACGTATCACTTAATTTTTTAAGAGATTTGCAGAGAGAACAACGAAGAAAAACACGAAGAAGAATTGCAAGGGCTGAAGATCAAAGAGAGATTATTGGAGCAAATTCAGAGTTTCTTATCCTCTTCTCTAGTTTTATCATTTGTAATTATCTGGGATGTTTAGATTATTAATCTGGATGATGTTTTTCTTTATTATTATTATGAACTGAATTTTCATTAAGATTGCAACGGAACTTGGTATGTAGTTTAAATTAAATCTTCCCATTAAATGAAAGTTGATTTTTATTGAATTTGATTAATTGTTTGGCCAACAATTATTATGATAATCTATATAAAATTGGAAGATGGAGTATAGATTGAGATCTGGATATGATAACATCTGTTCATATAATCTGAATAGGGTTAATATGATTAGCATGTAGGATAGGAATATACCTATGTGTCTTTCGTATCCATTGAAAGAATTTGTGCGTAAAACCCTAATTAACTTGATTCACATAGGAATATAGTGAATTAATTAACTGGAGTGTTCCTTGTAATTTTGTGTTCTTTGGAAGAAGCGCGTGAATTTTATAAAGTATTCTTGGATAATGATTCATATTAATTAATTGATTTAAATGGGAAGTAAATTGGTTTAAATGAAATACCAAAGGAAGTTGTAATCTTAATCTGTTAAATCTGCAGTTATTCTTGTGAAATTTTGATTTTAATTATTAGTTTTGTTAAGTTAATTTTCAAATCACAAACAATATTTCGTAGTTTAAAATAAGATTAATTGCATTGGAATTAGTAATTGATAAATATTAGTCTATTTTCTCGTGGGAACGATATCCTTGCTTGCTGGATATTACAATTGAACGCGTATACTTGCGTGTTAAAGTGCTATTAAAAAATTAGGCAACAATTACAAGTCATGATTATACCGAATAATCCCTTGTTATAATCATACCAATCAATAGTTCATCTATGCACTACGGGCCAAAGATGACTTTCATCACAATATAAGCATGAGGATGAAGATAATGATATAAGAATTCAATTAAATGAAAGCAAAGGATAAATTTTAAAGATTTATAATTTAATTTATCCAAAATTTAATAATGTCCAAATTGTCAACGTGATACTGTTTTATGGAGTAAAATTCAAGAATAATATTGTATCAAAAATGATTTAGACCTAAAAGAATTAATTTTTATCATGAATAGTACCCGGGTGAATAGTACCTGATTGAATAGTATCCCATGAATAGTACTCCGTGAATAGTACTGTGACGCCCCCAAAATAGGTATACAACACCCATTCTGAGTCGCCAAATACATGGTACAGAAAGCAAACTACAACTTCAATAATACAATTATCGTGCAAAATACGACAACACATACTGTGAGTTTAAATACAAATATTATCTTCTAGACAATATCCACACTCAAATAAATCCTCATTACAATTATTCAAACACTATTTTATAGAAATAGTGAGGACTGCTAAAACATCTTTCTAGAACCATCACTTCATACCCCGACTAGATCCTGCTATGTTCTCACCTCCTGAGAAGAAAAATGGAACAAAAAGGAAAAGGGTGAGCTCAACTAGCCCAGTAAAGAATATTATGACTATGATAATATACAAACAAATTATCGTTAGTCTTCAACAGGGAAAAAATCTGATAGAATATAATCGACAACAAGTTTTAGATCAACAACTGCAGCGGAAATAGCAAACCATTAGAAGAGTCAAGTAGAGAAAGAATTCTACTATCTTCTAAGATTTAAAAGTCCATCATCAATATTTTATCCCTGTAACATCAATTAATAATCATCTTTATCCAAATATTCATCTTTGCACTACAGGCCAAAGATATTCATTTGTATCACCTGTCAGTCATGTTCATCTCAACACCTGTTCATCTTTGCACTACAGGCCAAAGATATTCATCAAGTAATCATACATCTTTGCACTACAGGCCAAAGATATTCATAATATCATCATTTAGGACTGAGGATGATGAAAAATATCTTAAAGAGAACGAATCCAATGAGACAGAAGGACAAATAGTAGGGATTCGTATAACAGTTTATCCAAGATCAATAATACTTCATAATAATTAATTGTGAAGCAGAATTCAAAAATAAAGATCAAAACATGGATACAATCAAAGATAGTAACCATAATTGACATCTTGGACAAAAAGGGAAAATTTTATTTTTCGGTGAATAGTGCCGTATTCGTGAATAGTGCCGTATACGTGAATAGTAACCCCCGACACAAAAAGTTCCAAATTTGATAAAAACTCATATCAATATTTCAGCATAATGATATTGAAGAAAATAATATCATTTAAGAAGAAAATAATATCCCTTACGAATATTAAACGAAAATAATATTCATTACGAATATTAAACGAATATAATATTTCTCGCGAATATTGAACGAAATAAAATTTCTTATGAATATTGAACGGAAATAATATTCATATGAATACGAAAAATAATATCTCTTCAGAATGTGAAATAAATAATACCCCTACCTCAAGATATAAGTACTTCTGGTCGGAATACCGGTATAAGGCTGAAAGAAACTTGCTCTGATGAATAGAAACTCTCAAAGTATCTAAATACTCACAAAATACACTCAATAATCTAGAGAGAGAAAGAGAGAAAACTTGTTTCTGGTGTGATTTTTAATTCTAACTTTGCCCTCTATTTATAGAAAAATTTTAGTAGGTTTGACCTGCAACCTGATGGCTTTACCTGCTACTATTCCCACCTACCACATTTAAAATATAATTCAGCACATTTCTTCACCAACCACAAGTGGAGCCCACCAATTCTAGAATTTTCCATCAAAATGATAAACTCCGAAAATTTAACAATTTCTGAACCAGTTATCTCGTAAAATTCATAATAAATCATACGTTCATTTTTAACGGTTCAAAATTTGTGGACATATACTCAACTTATATATGTATAACATATCCAAAAATTACCACGATCCAACGGTCAGATTAAAAATTATAACACCCGCAATATTTCTCAAAAACCCTGATTTGATTTTTAATACCTCCATTCCGATAAAAATACTGATAAAACACCTCAACATTAACTCCTTCATTTTTAACCACAAAAATATATCCCTCATTTATATCCACATAAAATAAATATTTCCTTATCATATGAATCAATAATTAATTATTCACAAATAATATTACAGAATCACATTTATGACAACCAGGCCGTTCCCAGGAAAGAGGGGGCTTTCCAATAAGAATTTCTCCTTACTGGCGCGCAATTAGATGACCAAACCTCTCCTTAGACAGAACTTTCTAGACATTGCCAATAATGTTATCTAATAATATTATTCAAATAATATGAATTATTGATCTGATAATGGAAAATACTGTGCAGCAACAATTATTGAAACAACAATAATATAAAATATCAATGCAACAATTATTGAATCAATAAAATAAAATATTGAACAATAACTACTATAACAATTATTGAGTAGTGCCTTCTTACGTAAGAATCAATAATTGGTGCAATACTGTGTGCTACTGTATTTTAATCACCGGGTATTCCAACAGTATTAACGGTAACAACTACGCCGTTATTTATAAATAACTTATACTTGTCATTTTCTTCATCCAATCGCTTTCCGTTATGGGGCCCACACAAGGCTGCGCCGTCGTACGAATATTCCCCGACAGCAAGAATATTCTACGACCAAACGAATATTTCCCGACAAAATGAATATTTTATAACCACTTGCTTATTTTGCAAAATTTGCACATTTCACCCATAACCAAAGTATTATATCAAATTAGCCCCTTATTATTCAGAATAATATTTAGAGAAAATTTGATTTTATTCATTAATAAGTTGGGGTCTTACAACCTCCCCTCCTTATGAAATTTCGTCCTCGAAATTGACGTACGTACCTGATGTTTCAAAAAGGCGAGGATACCTCACTTTCATTTCTGATTCCAACTCCCAGGTCATTTCTTCAATAGCATGGTTTCTCCATAAATCCTTAACTTGTGGTATAACCTTCGTGCGTAGGACATGCTCTTTCCTATCCAAGATCTTAACAGGTACCTCCTCGTACGTTATATCTTCAGCTATCTCATCTGGTTCTAACTCAATAATGTGGTTCGGGTCTTTAACATATTTACGAAGCATAGATATGTGAAAAACATTATGAACACGAGACATGCTTGGAGGTAATGCGAGTCTATATGCCACATTTCCTATTTGCTCAAGAATCTCAAATGGACCAACAAATCTTGGATTGAGCTTTCCTCTCTTCCCAAATCTTGTAACTCCCTTCCATGGTGCAACACGTAATAATACATGATCCCCAATATTAAATTTCATGTCTTTCCGATGAAGATCCGCATAACTCTTTTGTCGATCCTGTGCCGTTTGTATACGTTGTCGAATCGTTTGGATCTTCTCTGTAGTAATGCGTACCAACTCTGGTCCCAACAATGTTGCTTCACCCACCTCGTCCCAGCATACTGGAGAACGACATTTTCTTCCATACAACGCCTCGAATGGAGCCACACCTATGCTCGCCTGATAACTGTTGTTGTAGGAGAATTCCACCAATGGTAGATACTTATCCCAACTCCCTTTGAGATCTAGGACACAAAGTCTTAATAGATCTTCAAGAGTTTGAATAGTCCTCTCTGATTGTCTGTCCGTTTGAGGATGGTATGCCGAACTGAATCGTAAATCCGTGCCCATAGCTTTCTGCAAGCTAACCCAAAATCGTGAAGTAAATCATTGGTCACGATCCGAAACTATGGATACTAGCATGCCATGCAATCTCATAATCTCGTTCACGTACATACTAGCAAGACGTTCAAGGGAATAAGTCTCACGTATCGGCAATAAATGAGCGGACTTGGTTAATCTATCAACAATAACCCAAATCGCATCTATACCTTGAGAAACCTTGGGAAGACCCGTAACAAAATCCATAGTAATGTGTTCCCATTTCCATTTCGAAATCTCAAGTGGTTGCAATGGACCCTTTGGTACTTGATGCTCCGCCTTTACACGTTGACAAGTTAAACACCTCGAGATAAACTCCGCGATCTCTCTTTTCATATTGCTCCACCAAAATGTATGTCAAAGATCGTGATACATTTTGGTACTCCCAGGATGGATTGCAAACGGTGTGTTGTGTGCCTCCATCATTATTCTATGCTTCAAGTCAAAATCGTTAGGAACACAAAGTCTGAAGTTGACTCGAAGTATTCCTTCTTCATCGATTCTTGGTTCTGGAATAGCACCTTCTTGCACTTTCTTCTTCATACGCATCAGCTCCATGTCCGTAGCTTGAGCAGCTTTAACTTTATCGATTAAAGTCGGTTCTACTCGTATATTTGATATCATCATGTGGGTACTTGGAGCCTTCATCTCTATCTCTATCCTTTGCAAGTCATACAAAATGGGCCTTTGTGTTAACAATATTGCACTCGTACCCGCATATGATCTTCTACTCAATGCGTCAGCTACTACGTTTGCTTTTCCAGGATGATTTTAGATGGTATGATCGTAATCTTTCAACAGCTCGAGCCAACGTCGCTGCCGCATGTTGAGTTCCTTTTGGGTGAAGAAATATTTGAGGCTTTTATGATCTGTATAGATCTCCACTTTCTCCCCATACAGGTAGTGTCTCCAGATCTTCAACGCAAAAACGACTGCTGCCAACTCCAAATCATGAGTAGGATAATTCCTCTCATAATCTTTGAGTTGTCGTGAGTCATAGGCTATGACTTTCCCATGTTGCATGAGAACACATCCTAACCCTTTGCCTGAAGCATCGCTATAGATAACAAATCCATCCGAACCAGATGGTATTGTCAGAACAAGTGCCGAAATGAGTCTCCTCTTAAGCTCTTGGAAACTCTTCTCGCATTCTTCGCTCCATTCAAATTTTATATCTTTCCGAGTCAGCTGAGTTAACGGAGTAGCGATTCGAGAAAATCCTTCCACAAATCTCCGATAATAACCAGCTAAGCCCAGAAAGCTACATATTTCAATTATCGGCTTAGATTGCTCTCAACTGTGACTCATATCCCAACCTTGGATAGCACGTCACAATGACACCTATTAGTTTACTACCGCACGAATATGGCGTCCCTACGGAGAGTCTGGCTTTGGTGCATTCCACAAAGGAAGTCACCAGATAGAGGCTCGGTACCAACTTCTATAGTTGGGTTTTTAAACTCCTGAAGTTCAATAGGAGCTATTCAATATGAGATTTTAGAAATGAATTTTGTATTGAGTTGAAGATCAATACAAAAATTAAATATCACGCTCTGGGTTAAGCCAGGAAATTCTTTAGGAAATACGTCAGGAAATTCACTAACAACAGAAATATCATTCAAATCTGACGTATTTTTGTTCAAGTCCATGACATGGGCTAAGAAAGATTGACATCCGTTTTTCAATAAACGAATGGCTTTATGGCTTGGTATGACAGCGATTGATTTTAGTGGTTTGGTTACTTGAATTCGCATAACAGGTTGGTTAACTAACAACCTTACGAAAACAATCAATTTTGGCATGATGAGTAGTTAACCAATTAATCCCTAAAATCACGTCAAAAGCAAGTATCTTTAAAGAGATAAGGTCAACAGGTAATGTGATTGTGCCAACTTGGATTAAGCAAGATTTATAAACAGTGGACCTAACGGAGTTTCAACAGATAAGTCAAAGTCCAATTTCTCCGGAGTCAAGTTTAAACGTTGAGCACAAGCAGGAGAGATAAAAGAATGGGTAGAACCGGTATCTAGTAAAGTATAAACTTCGCAAGAATTCAAGATTAGCTTACCCGTGATCACCTCGTTCGGGTTTCTCGCATTTTGGCCAGTAACGACAAACGCCCTTCTAGGAACCGCTGATTTCGACTTATCCGGGACAGCTTTTGGAGTCACCATCCCCGCTGAACTTGGTTTTGCTACAGAACACTCTCGAGCTATATGACCCTCCTTTCCACAGTTATAACATACCTTAGATTGTTGTGGGCAGTTTGGGCTGATATGTCCCTCTTTCCCACATTTGTAACATACGACCGGTGGTCGTTCTCCTCCCCTAGAAACAGTTAATGTTTGTGCTGACGTCTTCACGTTATCATTGTTGTACCTTCTCTTCTTGAAATCTCCTCCCGACTCGCTCCTTCTATTATCACGACCACGATTACCACTAGAGTGGTTACCGCTTTTGTCCGAATGTTTTCCTCCCTGCTGGTTTTCATTGCTTCGATGACTGCCGCCACCGGTATGACCCTGGTTGTGGTCCCTCGGTTGCACATACTCATTATCTCGCTCTAATAATTGAGCCCTATTTACAACATCTGAATATAAAGAAAATTTATGAGAGATAAGATATTGCCGAATCTCGGGTTTTAGACCTCTCAGAAACATCCTTGTCATTCGTTCCTCATTTTCGACCAATGAGGTGCAAACCTGGAACTCTGCCTCGCACACTGTCATGGACTGTTTTGTTGGGACACTCTCAAAAACTTCTATACTTTGGAAAGTACTACTTGTCATTGAACAGTTTTTGAAATGTTTCCCAAGACATGTTGAATGTGTGTCAGGGTGGGTACGCTGACTACCAGAGTAGTCTGTCTGCTCACCGGAACATAAAGGTGGCAAATGGAACCTTCTGTTCCTCCGTGCATCCCAAGACATCGAATATCTTGGTAATTTGCTTGACCCACGTTTCCGCCATGATCGGATCCGGCTTTCCCTTAAATTCTGGTGGTCCCAATTCTTTGAACTGCTTAGCTGTGACAAACCGCGCGTTATCATTTCCACCCGTATTCTGCACACGAGTCTCCCTCGTCTGATTTTGCATGAACTGCAAAAAGCTCCTAAACATTCCATCATTCATCGTTTGCTCGGTAACGTTGTTTACAGGAGTAATATTGCCTTCTTGTTGCACGTTCCCCTGGGTGGTGATCAAAGGTGTCTCCACGGTCTGATTTACTCCATTATTAACGTTCTCAGCTGCCATTCTTAAATACTGCCATAAAACAAGGGTTAATAGTCATGTCATATATTATCCCTATACTCTGACCGACCAAATAAACACCAAATAAACTTAGTCAAGTCATACTAGTGAAGGAATTCCCCGTCTCTCCCCTCCTAGTTCTTGTCTCACATCTCTGCCAGGGATCATATCCCTAAGCTCTGATACCAACTGTGACGCCCCTAAAATAGGTATACAACACCCATTCTGAGTCGCCAAATACATGGTACAGAAAGCAAACTACAACTTCAATAATACAATTGTCGTGCAAAATACGACAACACATACTGTGAGTTTAAATACAAATATTGTCTTCTAGACAATATCCACACTCAAATAAATCCTCATTACAATTATTCAAACACTATTTTACAGAAATAGTGAGGACTGCTAAAACATCTTTCTAGAACCATCACTCATACTCCGACTAGATCCTGCTATGTTCTCACCTCCTGAGAAGAAAAATAGAACAAAAAGGAAAAGGGTGAGCTCAACTAGCCCAGTAAAGAATATTATGACTATGATAATATACAAACAAATTATCGTTAGTCTTCAACAGGGAAAAAATCTGATAGAATATAATCGACAACAAGTTTTAGATCAACAACTGCAGCGGAAACAGCAAACCATTAGAAGAGTCAAGTAGAGAAAGAATTCTACTATCTTCTAAGATTTAAAAGTTCATCATCAATATTTTATCCCTGTAACATCAATTAATAATCATCTTTATCCAAATATTCATCTTTGCACTACAGGCCAAAGATATTCATTTGTATCACCTGTCAGTCATGTTCATCTCAACACCTGTTCATCTTTGCACTACAGGCCAAAGATATTCATCAAGTAATCATACATCTTTGCACTACAGGCCAAAGATATTCATTAATATCATCATTTAGGACTGAGGATGATGAAAAATATCTTAAAGAGAACGAATCCAATGAGACAGAAGGACAAATAGTAGGGATTCGTATAACAGTTTATCCAAGATCAATAATACTTCATAATAATCAATTGTGAAGCAGAATTCAAAAATAAAGATCAAAACATGGATACAATCAAAGATAGTAACCATAATAGACATCTTAGACAAAAAGGGAAAATTTTATTTTTCGGTGAATAGTGTCGTATTCGTGAATAGTGCCGTATACGTGAATAGTGCCGTATACGTGAATAGTAACCCCCGACACAAAAAGTTCCAAATTTGATAAAAACTCATATCAATATTTCAGCATAATGATATTGAAGAAAATAATATCATTTAAGAAGAAAATAATATCCCTTACGAATATTAAACGAAAATAATATTCATTACGAATATTAAACGAATATAATATTTCTCGCGAATATTGAACGAAATAAAATTTCTTATGAATATTGAACGAAATAATTTCATATGAATACGAAAAATAATATCTCTTCAGAATGTGAAATAAATAATACCCCTTACCTCAAGATATAAGTACTTCTGGTCGGAATACCGGTATAAGGCTGAAAGAAACTTGCTCTGATGAATAGAAACTCTCAAAGTATCTAAATACTCACAAAATACACTCAATAATCTAGAGAGAGAAAGAGAGAAAACTTGTTTCTGGTGTGATTTTCAATTCTAACTTAGCCCTCTATTTATAGAAAATTTTAGTAGGTTTGACCTGCAACCTGATGGCTTTACCTGCTACTATTCCCACCTACCACATTTGAAATATAATTCAGCACATTTCTTCACCAACCACAAGTGGGGCCCACCAATTCTAGAATTTTCCATCAAAATGATAAACTCTGAAAATTTAACAATTTCTAAATCAGTTATCTCGTAAAATTCATAATAAATCATACGTTCATTTTTAACGGTTCAAAATTTGTGGACATATACTCAACTTATATATGTATAACATATCCAAAAATTACCACGATCCAACGGTCGGATTAAAAATTATAACACCCGCAATATTTCTCAAAAACCCTGATTTGATTTTTAATACCTCCATTCCGATAAAAATACTGATAAAACACCTCAACATTAACTCCTTCATTTTTAACCACAAAAATATATCCCTCATTTATATCCACATAAAATAAATATTTTCTTATCATATGAATCAATAATTAATTATTCACAAATAATATTACAGAATCACATTTATGACAACCAGGCCGTTCCCAGGAAAGAGGGGGCTTTCCAATAAGAATTTCTCCTTACTGGCGCGCAATTAGATGACCAAACCTCTCCTTAGACAGAACTTTCTAGACATTGCCAATAATATTATCTAATAATATTATTCAAATAATATGAATTATTGATCTGATAATGGAAAATACTGTGCAGCAACAATTATTGAAACAACAATAATATAAAATATCAATGCAACAATTATTGAATCAATAAAATAAAATATTGAACAATAACTACTATAACAATTATTGAGTAGTGCCTTCTTACGTAAGAATCAATAATTGGTGCAATACTGTGTGCTACTGTATTTTAATCACCGGGTATTCCAACAGTATTAACGGTAACAACTACGCTGTTATTTATAAATAACTTATACTTGTCATTTACTTCATCCAATCGCTTTCCGTTATGGGGCCCACACAAGGCTGCGCCGTCGTACGAATATTCCCCGACAGCAAGAATATTCCACGACCAAACGAATATTTCCCGACAAAATGAATATTTTATAACCACTTGCTTATTTTGCAAAATTTGCACATTTCACCCATAACCAAAGTATTATATCAAATTAGCCCCTTATTATTCAGAATAATATTTAGAGAAAATTTGATTTTATTCATTAATAATTTGGGGTCTTACAAGTACTCCTGCATGAAAAGGTTAAAACTTATCAAGAATGTTCAGAATAATATTTTCATAAAAAGATATTGTATGAAGTGCAAATATCAAGGATATTCTATTAATTTCATGGAATATAGAAGCCAAAACTTAACAAAATGAGTGTAGAATTCGAAATCTAAAACGAAATAATATTACTTACATACTACAGAGTATGGAAGAAAATATTACTTCTTACGAATATTGAACAAAATAATATCCCTTACGAATACGAAAGAAATAATACCCCTTACCTTAGTAGGAGATTGGATACTGCAATAGTGTAGTAACAAATACTCTTCTTCTTTCTCTCTGATTCTCTCTCTATAGAATTCTCTTATGAGTCGTAGTGAATTGGTGATAATGAAAGAAGAAATAAGCTTCTATTTATAGAAGATTCCTAGCTTAGCTCTTGCAATGTGAAGAGTCAAGTGGCTAGATGACTGATAATGTGAAAAGAAAAGTGGTTTGACGCCTATAATGTGAAACAACAAGTGGTTTGACGCCTATAATGTGAAACAATAAGTGATTCAATGCCTGTAATGTGAAATGACAAGTGGTTCGACGCCTATAATGTGAAACGACAAGTGGTTCGACGCCTGTAATGTGAAACGGCAAGTGGTTTGACGTCTGGTAAATGCAAGTACTATTGGCGAAAGTGACTCTTAGATGATGACATATGGGTCCCATAGAATAAACCAAACTTACAACAAACGTCTCATAACAGACTTTTTATTTATATCAAAGATTGAATAAATATTTACCACCAATGATTTTATCTTCAATCAACACATTTTTTTTAATCTTTCAAGACTTATTTATCATTAATATTATAACTCACAATATTGACAACCAGATCATTCCCAGGAAAGAGGGGGCTTTCGATAATGATTTATCCTTATTGACGCGCAATTAAATAACCTAACCCCTTTTCTCGACAGAATTTTCTAGACATTGCCAATAATGCTAACTAATAATATGAATAATTGTGTTGTGTCAATTATTGATTTAATAATATAAAATATTGTGTAGATGATATTGTGACAATAATTGAATCAATAATATGAGATACTGTGCAACAATTACTGTGGCAATAATTGAATAAAATTCAGTGACTTCTCACGTAAGCATCAATAATCAAAGATATTGTACAATATTGTGTGCTACTATGTAACCACGCGTATTACTTTACTTTTATCAACGGGTATTTCAAAAGTTAACGGTAAAACTTTTACCGTTATTTTTATAAAAATATTAATTTTTCGCTTTTTATATTCGACAGTTATTTCGTTTTGGGGTCCACCAATAATTGTACCGTCGTACGGATATTCCCCGATAAAAAGAATATTCCCCGACCAAACGAATATTTTATGACAACTTGATTACTTTGCGAAATTTTCACATATCACCCTTAACTTTAACCTTTTATCAATTTAATCATTTACCAAATAAAATAATAATTATAAGAAAATTGAATACTTTCATTTCATAAAATTCGGGGTCTTACATATTCTATCAAATTTTTTCCTGTTGAGGACTAACAATAATTTATTTTACATTATCTTAGTCATAATGTTCTTTATTGGGCTAGTTGAGCTCACATTTTTTTCCTTTTTGTTCTATTTTTTTCTTCTCAGGAGGCGAGAATATTGCGAAAAGTAGTCGGGGTATGGAATGATGGTTCTAGAAAGTTGTTTAGCAGTCCTCGCTATTTTATAAAATAGTATATCAATAATTGAAATGAGGACTTATTTGAGTGTGAATATTGTCTAGAAGACAATATTTGTATTTAAACTCACAATATATATGTTGTCGTATTTTGCACGACAATTATAATAATGAAGTCATAGTTATTTCTGTACCATGTATTTGGCGACTTAGAATGGGTTGTGTGGACCTATTTTGGGGTGTCACAGTTGGTATCAGAGCTTAGGGATATGGTCTCTGGCGAAGATTGGAAAATTGAACTAGGAGGGGAGAGACGAGTAAATCCTTCGTAAGTGTATCCTAACGAAGCTTATTTGTTGGTCGGTCAGAATATAGGGATATTATGTGGCATGTCAATTTCTTTAATTAACCCTTGTTTTTTGACAGTATTTAAGAATGACAGCTGAAAATGTTAACAATGGAGTAAATGAGACCGTGGAGACACCTTTAATCACCAACCAGGAGAACGTGCAACATGACGACATTGTTCCTCCTGTAAACAACACCACTGATCAGACAATAAACGATGAGATGTTTAGAAGCTTTTTGTGGTTCATGCAAAACCAGACGAGAGAGACTCTTGTTCAAAATGCAGGTAGAAACAATGGCAACTCACAACTAGTTACTGCTAAGCAATTCAAGGAGTTGGTACCGCCGGAGTTTTTGGGAAAGTCGAATCTGATCAAGGCAAAAACGTGGGTTAAGCAAATTATCAAGATATTTGATGTCTTGGGATGCACGGAGGAACAGAAGGTTCCATTCACCACCTTTATGTTCCGTGGTGAGGCAGATTACTGGTGGAAATCTGTGAAGCGTACCCAGCCTGCCGCACTCAATATGTTTTGGGAAGCATTTCAAAAACTGTTCAATGAAAAGTACTTTCCTAAAAGTATCCGTCATATGAAGGAGGTAGAGTTTATCAGACTGGAATAGAACAACATGACTGTGTCCCAGTACGAGGCTAAGTTCGCGGAGTTATTCAGGTTTGCACCTCATTTGGTAGAGAATGGAGAACGTATGGCACGGATGTTTCTGAAAGGTTTGAAACCCGACATTCGTCAGTACCTCATTTCTCACAAATTTTCTCTATATTCAGATGTTGTGAATAGGGCTTAATTATTAGAGCGAGATAATGAGTCTATTCAACCGGGGTACCACAACCAGGGTCGTACTGGTGGCAGCAGTCATCGGAGCAATGACAACCAGCGGGGAGGAAAATATTCGGACAAAAGCGGTAACCACTCTGGTGGTATTCGTGACCATGATAGTAGAAGAAGCGAGTCAGGGAGAGATTTCAAAAAGAGAAGGTACAACAATGACAACGTGAAGACGTCAGCACCAACATCAACTGTTTCTAGGGGAGGAGAACGACCGCTGGTCGTATGTTATAAATGCGGGAAAGAGGGACACATCTGTCCAAACTGCCCACAACAATCCAAGGTGTGTTATAACTGTGGAAAGGAAGGTCATATAGCTCAAGATTGTCTTATGGTGAAACCAAGTCCAGCGAGGATGGTGACTCCGAAGGCTGCCCCGGACAAGTCAAAGTCAGCGGTTCCTAGAAGAGCGTTTGTCGTGACTGCCCAAAATATGAGGAACCTGAATGAGGTGATCACGGGTAAGCTAATCATAAACTCTTACGAAGTTTGTACCTTATTAGATACCGGTTCTACCCATTCTTTTATCTCTCCTGCTTATGCTCAACGTTTGAACTTGACACCTGAGAAATTAGACTTTGACTTATCTGTTGAAACTCCATTAGGAGAAACTTTCATTACATCCACTGTTTATAAATCTTGCTTGATTCAAGTTGGGACCATCACATTACTTGTTGATCTCATTTCTTTGAAAATACTTGCATTTGATGTGATTTTAGGGATTGATTGGTTAACTACTCATCATGCTAAAATTGATTATTTTTGTAAGGTTGTTAGTTTTTATATTCCTAACCAACCTGTTATACGAATTCAAGCAACCAAACCACTAAAGTCAATCACTGTCATATCAAGCCATAAACTCGTTCATTTATTAAAAAAACGAATGTCAAGCTTTCTTAGCCTATGTCATTGAGTTAAATAAAAATACATCAGATTTGAATGATATTTCTGTTATTAGTGAATTTCCTGACGTATTTCCTGAAGAACTTCCTGGCCTACCCCAAGAGTGTGATATCGAATTTTGTATCTACCTTGAACCGGTACAAAATCCATTTCCAAAGCACCATATAGAATGGCTCCTATTGAACTTCAGGAGTTAAAAATCCAACTACAGGAGTTGTTGGATATTGGTTTCATTCGTCCTAGTACATCTCCTTGGGGTGCTCATGCTTTATTCGTAAAGAAGAAAGATGGGAGTATGTGACTTTGCATTGCCTATCGGGAGTTGAACTATGTCACCATCAAAAATAGGTACCCACTACCTCGCATTGATGACCTGTTTGACCAGTTGCAAGGTGCTAAATTCTTCTAAAAAATCGACCTTCATTCCGGATATCATCAGCTAAAGATTAAAACTGAAGATATTTCGAAGACTACCTTAAGGACTCGTTACGGGCATTATGAATTCTTAGTCATGTCTTTTGGATTGACTAATGCTCATGCTGCTTTCATGGATATGATGAACCAAGTATTCAATGAATATTTGGATCATTTTGTGGTTGTCTTTATTGATGACATCCTCATCTATTCCAAAAGTCGTGAAGATCATGAGGAACACTTGAGGCTAATACTCCAAAAGCTTTGTGAAAATAAGCTACATGCCAAGTTGAAGAAATGCGAGTTCTGGCTTGAAGAAGTAGCCTTCCTTGGGCATGTGGTATCGAAGTATGGAATATCAGTTGACCCGACAAAGATTGAAGCAATACAAAGTTAGGAGCAACCTAAGATAGTAACCGAAGTACGTAGCTTTTTGGGCTTAGCTGGTTATAATCGAAGATTCGTTAAAGGATTTTCTTGAATCGCTACTCCATTAACTCAGCTGACTCGGAAAGATACAAAATTCGAATGGAATGGGGAATGTAAGAAGTGTTTCCAAGAACTCAAGAGGAGACTTATTTCGTCACCTGTCCTGACAATACCATCAGTTTCGGAGGAATTTGTCATCTACAACGATGCTTCAGGCAAAGGGTTAGGATGTGTTCTCATGCAACATGGGAAAGTCATAGCCTATGCCTCGCGACAACTCAAAGAATATGAAAGGAATTATCCTACTCATGATCTAAAGTTGGCAACAGCCATTTTCGAGCTAAAGATCTGGAGGCACTATCTATATGGGGAGAAAGTGGAGATATATTCAGATCATAAAAGCCTTAAATATTTCTTCACCCAAAAGGAACTCAACATGCGACAATGACGTTGGCTCGAGCTGTTGAAAGATTACGACCATACCATTCAATACCATCTTGGAAAAGCGAACGTGGTAGCTGACGCATATAGTAGAAGATCATAAGCGGGAACGAGTGCGATGCTGTTAACACAAAGGCCCATTTTGTGTGATTTACAAAAGATGAAGATAGAGTTCAAGACTCCGGGGACCCATGTGATGATGTTAAGTATATGCATAGAACCAACTTTAATTGATAAAGTTAAAGATGCTCAAGACACAGACCCAAAGCTGATGCGTGTGAAGAAGAAAGTACAATAAGGTGTTATTCTAGAAGCAAGAATCGATGAAGAAGGAATACATCGAGTCAACTTCAGACTTTGTGTTCCTAACGATTCTGACTTGAAGTATAAAATTATGATGGAGGCACACAAAACACTATTTGCAATCCATCCTGGAAGTACCAAAATGTATCGTGATCTTCGACATACATTTTGGTGGAGCAATATGAAGAGAAAGATCGCAGAGTTTATCTCAAGATGTTTAACTTGTCAACATGTTAAGGCGGAGCATCAAGTACCAAAAGGTCTATTGCAACCACTTGAGATTCCAGAATGGAAGTGGGAGCACATTAACATGGATTTCGTTACTGGTCTTCCCAAGGTTTCTAAAGGCATAGACGTAATTTGGGTTATTGTCGATAGATTAACCAAGTTTGCTCATTTCTTGCCTATACGAGAAACGTATTCCCTTGAACGTCTTGC
Source organism: Panax notoginseng (assembly GCA_016801055.1). Classification (NCBI taxonomy): domain Eukaryota; kingdom Viridiplantae; phylum Streptophyta; class Magnoliopsida; order Apiales; family Araliaceae; genus Panax; species Panax notoginseng. Next base: position 182,629,457 of record CM029018.1, read on the forward strand.
TAGTATGTACGTGAATGAGATTTTGAGGTTGCATAGCATGCCAGTATCCATAGTTTCGGACCGTGACCCAAGATTCACTTTATGATTTTGGGTTAGCTTGCAGAAAGCTATGGACACGGATTTACAATTCAGTTCGGCATACCATCCTCAAACGGACGGGCAATCAAAAAGGACTATTCAAACTCTTGAAGATCTATTGAGACTTTGTGTGACGCCCCCAAAATTAGGTATACATCACCCATCTTGGGTCGTCAGATACATAGTACAGAATACAAATACAACTGATTAATACATCTGTCGTGTACAATACGACAAAACATAAACTGTGAGTTTGAATACAAATATTATCTTCTAGAGAGTATTCATACTCAAAAGGAGTCCTCATTACATTTATTAACACACCATTACATAGAATAGTGAGGACTACTAACTAATACTATCATTCGGACCATCACTCCGTACCCCGACTTGTCCCAGCTACGTTCTCATTTCCTGAAGAGAACAGTGAAAGAAAGGGTGAGCTCAACTAGCCCAGTAAGAAATATTATGACTAAGATAATGCAGAATAAATTATCATTAGCCTTCAACAATGTTAAACTGATAAAATATAATAGACATCAAGTTTAACTGTAGCGGAACAAGCAATCCATTAAAAGAGTCAAGTAGAAAATAAACTCTACTATCTTTTATGATTTAAAAGGTTTTTCAACACTGTTATCGCTGAGACTCAGCTTAATAAAATAATCCACATCATCGAATCACCCCTGCACTACGGCCAAGGATATTCGTATATTCATTAATGGTCATGATCATGCCAACAACTGTCCATCAATGCACTACGGGCCAATGAGGACTTTTACCACATCATTTGTAACATTACGGTCATGATTATACCGAATAATCCCTGGTCATAATCATACCAAGTCCATCTATGCACTACAGGCCACAGATGACTTTCAACATTTTATAAACATGAGGATGATGACAATGATATAAGAATTCAATAAAACAAGTTCAAGAATTAATTTATCCAGGAATTAACAACGTCCAAATTGTCAACATGATACTGCATTGTGGAGTAAAATTCAAGAATGCTTAGAAGAATATTTTCTTGAAAAGATACTGGATGAAACGCAACTATCAAGGATATTCCACAAATTTCATGGAGTATAGAAGTCAAAACTTAACCAACTGAGTACAATAAAGAATGGAATAACAAAAGAAATCACCATGCATGCGATAGACCGCACAGACAGGTTATTCCAATAGAATAATAAATAATGGAACCAGGTCCGGCGTAAACGCACAGACAGGATATTCCGACAGAATAATAAATAATGGAACCAGGTCCGGTGTAAAACACACAGACAGGATATTCCAACAGAATAATAAAAAACGGAACCAGGTCCGGTGTAAAACACACAGACAGGATGTTCCAACAGAATAATAATAAAAACGGAACCAGGTCCGGTGTAAAACACACAGACAGGATGTTCCAACAGAATAATAGAAGAATGTCACCAAGTATAGGGTAGACCGCGTATACTGGTTATTCCAACAGAATAATAACGAATGGAATAACAGAAGTTCTCTTCATGAATATAAAAAAAATAATATTCCCTACCTTAAAAGAACTGGATATTGGAAAGTGATGTAGCAGAATACTTTTATTCTCTCTCTCTTATTCTCTCTATACTTTCTCTCTCTATAGCTTGAATGAATTCGTGAAAAATAATGAAGCCCTAGGCCTCTATTTATAGAAAAACTGAGGGTGGCTCTTGGTCTTAACGAAGGGTCAAATGACTCTTGGTCTTAACGAAGGGTCAAATGACTCTTGGTAATATTGAAGGGACAACTACTATTGACGAAAGTAATTACTATTGACCAAGGTAAATACTATTGACGAAGGTAATTACTATTGACCAAGGTAAATACTATTGACCAAGGTAAATACTATTGACCAAGGTAAATACTATTGACGACGGTAATTACTATTGACGATGGTAATTACTATTGACGACGATAATTACTATTGACGAAGAGACTCTTAGATGATGACATATGGCCCCCCATAAAATAACCAAACTTACCACAACGTCTCAATTATTGATTTAATAATATACATATTATACAGATGATACTATGACAATAATTTAAGAGATATGATGCAGCAATTACTGTAGCAATAATTGAGTATAGCTGAGTGACTTCTCACGTAAGCATCAATAATCAATACCGTGTGCTACTATGCAACCACGCGTATTACTGTACTTTTACTACCGAGTAGTTCAACAGTTTTAACGATTTTAACGGTAACACCTCAGCCGTTATTTTTATAGAAAGATAATTCTGTCGTTTTCTCAATCCGACAATAATTCCGTTGTGGGGTCCACCAATGATTGTGCCGTCGTACGAATATTTCCCGACAAAAAGAATATTCTCCGACCAAACGAATATTTTATAACAACTTGCTTACTTTGCAAAATTTATAAATATTACCCACAACTATAACATTATATCAAATTAACTCCATAATATTCAAAAATGATATTTATAGAAAATTCATCTTTATTTATAAAATTGGGGTCTTACAACCTCCCCTTCTTATGAAATTTCGCCCTCGAAATTAGGGTACGTACCTGGTATGTCGAAGAGGTAAGGATACCTTGATTTCATTTCTGATTCTAACTCCCAAGTCATTTCCTCAACATCGTGGTTTCTCCACAAAACTTTAACTTGAGGTATAACCTTGGAGCGTAGAATATGTTCCTTCTTATCCAAGATTTGAACAGGAACTTCTTCATACGTCAAATCCTCCGCTATTTCGTCCGGTTCTAACTCAATAATGTGGTTCGGGTCTTCCACATATTTGCGTAACATGGATATGTGGAAAACGTTATGAACACGAGACATACTTGGCGGTAAAGCGAGTCTATAAGCCACAGTTCCTACTCGATCGAGGATTAAAAATGGACCGATGAATCGAGGATTTAGCTTTCCTCTCTTTCCAAATCTCGTAACTCCTTTCCATGGAGCAACACGTAAGAACACATGATCTCCTACATCAAATTCCACGTCCTTTCGATGAAGATCAGCATAACTCTTTTGTCGATCTTGTGAGGTTTTTATACGTTGTCGGATCGTTTGAATCTTTTCTGTAGTCATACGTACCAACTCCGGTCCCAACAACGTTGCTTCGCCCACCTCATCCCAGCATACTGGAGAACGACATTTTCTTCCATACAATGCTTCGAATGGAGCCATGCCAATACTTGCTTGATAACTGTTGTTGTAGGAAAACTCCACCAATGGTAAGAACTTGTCCCAACTTCCCTTGAAGTCAAAGACACAGAGTCTTAATAGATCTTCAAGAGTTTGAATAGTCCTCTCTGATTGTCCGTCCGTCTGAGGATGATATGCTGAACTAAATCGTAACTCCGTGCCCATAGCTTTTTGTAAACTAACCCAAAATCGTGAAGTGAATCTTGGGTCTCGGTCAGAAACTATGGATACTGGCATACCATGCAGTCTTACAATCTCGTTTATGTACATACGAGCAAGACGTTCAAGTGTATAAGTTTCTCGTATCGGTAAGAAATGAGCAGACTTGGTCAATCTATCAACAATGACCCAAATCGCATCAATACCTTGAGAAACCCTAGGAAGACCGGTAACGAAATCCATGGTAATGTGCTCCCACTTCCATTCTGGAATTTCAAGTGGTTGCAATGGACCTTTTGGTACTTGATGCTCCGCTTTGACTCGTTGACAAGTTAGACACCTTGAGATAAACAACGCTATCTCTCTCTTCATATTGCTCCACCAAAATGTATGACGAAGATCATGATACATTTTGGTACTTCCAGGATGGATTGCAAACGGTGTGTTGTGCGCCTCCATCATGATTTCATACTTTAAATCAGGGTTGTTAGGAACACAAAGTCTGGAGTTGACTCGAAGTATTCCTTCTTCATCGATTCTTGCTTCCGATATAGCACCTTCTTGCACTTTCTTCTTCATACGCATCAGCTCCAGGTCTGTAGCTTGAGCAGCTTTAACTTTATCGATTAAAGTCGGTTCTACTCGTATATTCGCCATCATCACATGGGTCCCTGGAGTCTTCAACTCTATCTCCATCCTTTGCAAGTCACACAAAATGGGCCTTTGCGTTGTTAATATTGCACTTGTACCGCATATGATCTTCTACTCAATGCGTCAGCTACCACGTTCGCTTTTCCAGGATGGTATTGAATGGTATGATCATAATCTTTCAACAGTTCAAGCCAACGTCGTTGTCGCATGTTGAGTTCCTTTTGAGTGAAGAAATATTTGAGGCTTTTATGATCCGTAAAGATCTCCACTTTCTCCCCATACAAGTAATGCCTCCAAATTTTAAGTGCAAAGACAACAGCTGCCAACTCTAGATCATGAGTAGGATAATTCCTCTCATATTCCTTGAGTTGTCTTGATGCATAGGCTATGACTTTTCCATGTTGCATGAGAACGCATCCCAACCCTTTGCTCGAAGCATCACTGTAGATGACAAATCCCTCCGAGCCAGATGGTATTGTTAGAACAGGTGCTGAAATGAGTCTCCTCTTGAGTTCTTGAAAACTCTGCTCACATTCTTCGCTCCAACCAAACTTTGTATCTTTCCGAGTCAGCTGAGTTAATGGAGTAGCGATTCGAGAAAATCCTTCCACGAATCTCCGATAATAACCAGCTAAACCAAGAAAGCTACGTACCTCGGTCACTGATTTAGGTTGCTCCCAGCTTTGAATAGCTTCAATCTTTGCCGGGTCAACCGATATTCCACGACTTGATACTACGTGCCCAAGGAATGCTACCTCTTCCAGCCAGAACTCGCATTTCTTCAACTTGGCATAAAGCTTGTATTCACGAAGCTTTTGGAGTACCAGCCTCAAGTGTTGCTCATGATCTTCACGGCTTTTGGAATAAATAAGGATGTCATCAATAAAGACGACCACAAAGTGATCCAAATATTCCTTGAATACCCGGTTCATCATATCCATGAAGGCAGCAGGAGCATTAGTCAATCCAAAGGACATGACTAGGAATTCATAATGCCCGTACCGAGTTCTAAAAGCCGTCTTTGGAATATCCTCAGTTCTAACCTTCAGCTGATGATATCCAGAACGAAGATCGATCTTTGAAAAGAATTGTGCTCCTTGCAACTGGTCAAACAGGTCATCAATACGTGGCAATGGGTACCTGTTTTTGATGGTGACATGATTCAACTCCCGATAATCAATACAAAGTCGCATACTTCCATCTTTCTTCTTCACGAATAGAACAGGAGCACCCCAAGGAGAAGTACTAGGACGAATAAAACCAATGTCTAACAATTCCTGCAGTTGGGTCTTTAACTCCTGAAGTTCAATAGGAGCCATTCGATATGGGGCTTTGGAAATGGGTTTTGTACCGGGTTCAAGATCGATACAAAATTCAATTTCACGCTCTGGGGGTAGGCCAGGAAGTTCTTCAGGGAATACGTCAGGGAATTTATTAACAATAGAAATATCATTCAAAACTGACGTATTTTTGTTTAGATCTGTGACATGAGCTAAGAAAGCTTGACATCCGTTTTTCAATAAACGAATAGTTTTATGGCTTGAGATGACAGCGATTGATTTTAATGGTTTGGTTGCTTGAATTCGCATAATAGGTCGATTAGGAATATGAAAACTAACAACCTTACGAAAACAATCAATTTTTGCATAATGAGTAGTTAACCAATCAATCCCTAGAATCACGTCAAATGCAAGTATTTTTAATGAAATCAGATCGATAGGTAATGTGTGGGTACCAACTTGAACCAAACAAGACTTATAAACAGTGGAGGTAATGAAGGTTTCTCCCAACGGAGTTTCCACAGATAAGTCAAAGTCTAATTTCTCCGGAATCAAATTTAATCGATGAGCGCAAGTAGGAGAAATAAAAGAATGGGTTGAACCGGTATCAAATAAAGTATAAACTTCTTTAGAGTTTATAATAAGCTTACCCGTGATGACCTCATTCGGGTTCCTTGCTCTCTGGGAGTTCACAACAAACGCTCTCCCTTGCACAACCGGTTTTGACTTTTCTGGGACGGCTTTTGGTGCCTCCATCCTAGCTGAATTTGTCTTCGGTAAACGACAAAATCGGGCTAAATGACCTTCTCTTCCACAATTATAACATGCTTTGGACGGCATCGCGCAGTTTGGACTGATGTGCCCCTCCCCTCCGCATTTGAAACATATGATAGGTGGTCGTTCTCCTTCCTTAACGACAGGTGCTGGTGCTGACGTCTTTCCATCATTGTTGAATCTCCTCTTCTTGAAATGTCCATTCTTATTGTTTTGGCCCTGATTACCACCGAAGTGGTTACCATTTCTGGCCTGTTGATTCCCTCCACGCTTGTTGTCACCGCTTCGATGACTGCTCTCACTGGTATTATCATTTTGCCGGCTGCTCTCTTTTGGTTGCGTTGTCTCGTTATCGCGCTCCACCAACTGAGCCCTATTTACAACATCTGAATACAAACACAGTTTATGAGAAACAAGATGTTGACGTATCTCCGGCTTCAAACCTCTTAAAAACATCCGCGTCATTCTTTCTTCATTATCCACCAGGTGGGACGCAAACCGGGATAACTCCGCAAATTTTGCCTCGTACTGCGACACGGTCATATTATTCTGCTCCAATTTGATGAACTCCACCTCCTTCATGTGACGAATACTCTCGGGAAAGTATTTGTCGTTAAACAGCTCTTGGAACTTCTCCCAGGACATCTTCAGTGCGGCAGGTTGAGTACGCTTTATCGATTCCCACCAGTAATCTGCCTCTCCTCGCAACATAAAGGCGGCAAAGGGAACCTTTTGCTCCTCGGAGCAACCCAAGACATCAAATATCTTGGTGATCTGCTTTATCCATGTTTCAGCTACAAGTGGTTTGGGTTCTCCCTTAAACTCCGGTGGTCCCAGCTCCTTAAACTGTTTAGCGGTGACCGCCTGAGAGTTTCCAGTATTTCCACCTACGTTGTGGACAGGAGCCGCTTTCACCTGTTGTTGCATGAATTGCATAAAGCCTCTGAACATTTGATCATTCATCATTTGGTCAGTGTTGTTGTTTGCATGAGGATTGACACCTTCCTGATGCACATTATCCTGATTATTGATATGTGGTGAATCAACAGTCGTCTGTGCTCCATTGCTATTCTCAACATTCTCAGATGCCATTTTCAGATACTGCCACAAAATAAAAATTAATTGATATGTCATATATTATCCTTATATTATGACCGACCAATTAAATACCATGCAAATAAACTTAGGTATGTCATACTAGCGAAGGAATTCCCCGTCTCTCCCCTCCTAGTTCTATTCTCACATCTTAGCCAGGGATCATATCCCTAAGCTCTGATACCAACTGTGACGCCCCCAAAATTAGGTATACATCACCCATCTTGGGTCGTCAGATACATAGTACAGAATACAAATACAACTGATTAATACAACTGTCGTGTACAATACGACAAAACATAAACTGTGAGTTTGAATACAAATATTATCTTCTAGAGAGTATTCATACTCAAAAGGAGTCCTCATTACATTTATTAACACACCATTACATAGAATAGTGAGGACTACTAACTAATACTATCATTCGGACCATCACTCCGTACCCCGACTTGTCCCAGCTACGTTCTCATTTCCTGAAGAGAACAGTGAAAGAAAGGGTGAGCTCAACTAGCCCAGTAAGAAATATTATGACTAAGATAATGCAGAATAAATTATCATTAGCCTTCAACAATGTTAAACTGATAAAATATAATAGACATCAAGTTTAACTGCAGCGGAACAAGCAATCCATTAAAAGAGTCAAGTAGAAAATAAACTCTACTATCTTTTATGATTTAAAAGGTTTTTCAACACTGTGATCGCTGAGACTCAGCTTAATAAAATAATCCACATCATCGAATCACCCCTGCACTACGGCCAAGGATATTCGTATATTCATTAATGGTCATGATCATGCCAACAACTGTCCATCAATGCACTACGGGCCAATGAGGACTTTTACCACATCATTTGTAACATTACGGTCATGATTATACCGAATAATCCCTGGTCATAATCATACCAAGTCCATCTATGCACTACAGGCCACAGATGACTTTCAACATTTTATAAACATGAGGATGATGACAATGATATAAGAATTCAATAAAACAAGTTCAAGAATTAATTTATCCAGGAATTAACAACGTCCAAATTGTCAACATGATACTGCATTGTGGAGTAAAATTCAAGAATGCTTAGAAGAATATTTTCTTGAAAAGATACTGGATGAAACGCAACTATCAAGGATATTCCACAAATTTCATGGAGTATAGAAGTCAAAACTTAACCAACTGAGTACAATAAAGAATGGAATAACAAAAGAAATCACCATGCATGCGATAGACCGCACAGACAGGTTATTCCAATAGAATAATAAATAATGGAACCAGGTCCGGCGTAAACGCACAGACAGGATATTCCGACAGAATAATAAATAATGGAACCAGGTCCGGTGTAAAACACACAGACAGGATGTTCCAACAGAATAATAACAAGACGGAACCAGGTCCGGTGTAAAACACACAGACAGGATGTTCCAACAGAATAATAATAAAAACGGAACCAGGTCCGGTGTAAAACACACAGACAGGATGTTCCAACAGAATAATAGAAGAATGTCACCAAGTATAGGGTAGACCGCGTATACTGGTTATTCCAACAGAATAATAACGAATGGAATAACAGAAGTTCTCTTCATGAATATAAAAAAAATAATATCCCTTACCTTAAAAGAACTGGATATTGGAAAGTGATGTAGCAGAATACTTTTATTCTCTCTCTCTTATTCTCTCTATACTTTCTCTCTCTATAGCTTGAATGAATTCGTGAAAAATAATGAAGCCCTAGGCCTCTATTTATAGAAAAACTGAGGGTGACTCTTGGTCTTAACGAAGGGTCAAATGACTCTTGGTCTTAACGAAGGGTCAAATGACTCTTGGTAATATTGAAGGGACAACTACTATTGACGAAAGTAATTACTATTGACCAAGGTAAATACTATTGACGAAGGTAATTACTATTGACCAAGGTAAATACTATTGACCAAGGTAAATACTATTGACGACGGTAATTACTATTGACGATGGTAATTACTATTGACGACGGTAATTACTATTGACGAAGAGACTCTTAGATGATGACATATGGCCCCCCCATAAAATAACCAAACTTACCACAACGTCTCAATTATTGATTTAATAATATAGCATATTATACAGATGATACTATGACAATAATTTAAGAGATATGATGCAGCACTTACTGTAGCAATAATTGAGTATAGCTGAGTGACTTCTCACGTAAGCATCAATAATCAATACCGTGTGCTACTATGCAACCACGCGTATTACTGTACTTTTACTACCGAGTAGTTCAACAGTTTTAACGGTTTTAACGGTAACACCTCAGCCGTTATTTTTATAGAAAGATAATTCTGTCGTTTTCTCAATCCGACAATAATTCCGTTGTGGGGTCCACCAATGATTGTGCCGTCGTACGAATATTTCCCGACAAAAAGAATATTCTCCGACCAAACGAATATTTTATAACAACTTGCTTACTTTGCAAAATTTATAAATATTACCCACAACTATAACATTATATCAAATTAACTCCATAATATTCAAAAATGATATTTATAGAAAATTCATCTTTATTTATAAAAATTGGGGTCTTACACTTTGTGTTCTAGACTTCAAAGGAAATTGGGATAAGTACTTATCATTGGTGGAATTTTCCTACAACAACAATTATCAGGCAAGTATATGTGCGGCTCCATTCGAAGCATTGTATGGACGAAGTGTCGCTCTCCAGTATGTTGGGATGAGGTAGGTGAAGCAACATTGTTGGGACTAGAGTTAATACGTATGACTACAGAAAAGATCCAAATGATCCGACAACGTATACAAATGGCACAAGATTGACAAAAGAGTTATGCAGATCTTCATCGAAGGGACGTGGAATTTAATATTGGGGATTATGTATTATTACGTGTTGCTCCATGGAAGGGAGTTACAAGATTCAAGAAGAGAGGAAAGCTCAATCCACGATTTATTGGTCCATTTGAGATTCTTGACCGAGTAGGAAATGTGGCCTATAGACTCGTATTACCTCTAAGCATGTCTCATGTTCATAATATTTTTCACATATATGTGCTTCGTAAATATATGAAAGACCCAAACCACATTATTGAGTTAGAATAAGACGAGATAGCCATTTAACGTACGAGGAGGTACTTGTCAAGATCTTGGATAGAAAAGAGCATGTCCTACGCACAAAGGTTATACCACAAGTCAAAATTTTGTGGATGAACCATGCTATTGAGGAAATGACCTGGGAGTTGAAAATAGAGATGAAAGCGAGATATCCTCACCTTTTCGAAACACTAGGTACGTACGTCAATTTCGAGGACGAAATTTCATACGGAGGGGAGGTTGTAAGACCCCAACTTTTATGAATAAAATAGAATTTCCTCTATTTATTATTTTGAAATAGTAAGGGATTGATTTGATTAATGTGGTTAGTTATGGGTAAAATGCGTAAATATTTTAAATAAGCAAGTGGTTATAAAATATTCATTGTTGTCGGGGAATGTTTATTTGGTCGTGGAATATTCTTGTTGTCGGGGAATATTCCACCACAAAAAAATGGGGCTTCAGTAACAACTGATTTTCGTTGCTAAAGGTGCCAAATTTCGTTGTAAAAGGGTTTTGGCAACGATTTTACTGTCGTTGCGTCTTTCGTTGCGCAATGAGCGTTGCTAATTGTTCCGCAACGAACGTATTTTTTTCGTTGCCAAAAGTAATACATTTTGTAACAAAATTTGGCTTTCGTACAGAGACATCGGTCCTTTAGCAACAAAATATATTGTTGCAGAATAATTAAAATTTCGTTGCTAAAAAGCCCATTTCGTTGCAAAAGCCTGCTAATTGGCAACGAAATGAACTCTCTTTTTTTTTGTAATTGACACCATTTTGTAACGACATTTTTCGTTGCAGTAAATTATGAAAATTGTTGCCTAAGCTTTCTTTCGTTGCGGAATGTAAATTTTTTAGCAACGATTTTCGTTGCTGATTATATTATTTGGCAATGACATTATACTGAATCAGCAACGAAAATGTTTGTTGCTGGTTATTTTTCAATAGCAACGAAAGTCGTCGATTAGCAATGACATTATATGTTGCCGTTTCCTTATATGTGCAATGAAAGTTGATATGATTTGCAACGATAAAAAATGTTCCCTTTTATTTTAGTATTAACAACAATATCTTCTCCGTTGTTATGTTAATTTTTCATTGTCAAATATTATATTTTTAATGCCATTAACAACGAAAATTTATTGTTAAATTTATAAAAAATTATTGCTATATATATTAAAACTTGTTCAATACTTTGGTAACGAATTATATTGTTATCAAATCAAAATTTAACATTCTTTTTGTGTACCTGACTAGCTCAATGTCCCCATAGCAAATAATGACAAAAATATAAAAAATTAAAATATTATTAAATTAATAAAATCATCCACTACATAATCATTCATTATCTTTACAATTAACCATCTAAAGCTACCACAGTTCTTCAATCAAAGTATATATCTACATATATAGAGAGAATACACTTCATAATTTCGTCCCTTGTCTTCCGTAAACGTAGCACGGAAATTTGATACCCAGTATTGTAAGGCAAGTCGTAGAAGCAGTCTTCCTGCACATATTTAAAAATAATAGCAAAGTCGAAAAATTGAAGCAAATAGGTCACCAGAGGCACTTAGTGCCAAAATTAATACACAAAGACAAGCAAAATTCTTATGACCAAATGATGATGCAAGAACATACCAGTGTGTCAGGATCTTTTTACTTCAACAAAGTTTCTCTAATGATTTGCTGGCAAAACTCACATCTATCCTTCTGAGATGCTGAGAAATTAAAACCACTTGTTCACAAAGATTGACCTTTCAACAGAACTCTCCAGGTTGTACTAAGGAAATCTGAAAAAAGAAAAGAGGAGCATAATAATCCATCAACGTGAGGCACTGCAAGAACAAAACAGCAGATGGAGATAGCTTAAGCAACAGAAGAAAACAAGTGAATCATAATACAATGAATTATAGACTTTTTAAATTTAAAAAAAAATTAATTGTGTACATTTATCCAACAAACACAAATACAATATAAAATAAAACATAAAAAAAATATTGTATACAGGATTTAAAATCATTCACATTACAACTTTACAATATAATAGTTGAATAATTCATCCATTAAAATACACTTCAAGATTAGCAAAAGGTGAATAAAGAAAAGGTATTTCAAGATTGCTCTCCAGTAGCCTCTCAACTTGACAAGGTATTTTAAAAAAGTACACGAAGGTTTCAACTGAGGCACAAGAAGGTAATAAATAAACTTGCAATAAATTTTACATGAAATTTTCAATCCTGGGCCAATTTAATGGTTTGATTAGCTGCAACTGAGGCACCATGCAAGTCAGAAATCAAATGTAATTTGATCTTGTGAAGACTACATATAAATGTTGTGATTAGCTTTACATAGCTTCTCTGCAACCAAGTTTTAAACAACTATAATATATTGTAGTGTAACATACCTTTTCTTTCTCAAGCACTTCAGATGAAGCATCAGATGGAACTGAAGGCCAAACTGCTGGCTTAGGCCAAGGTAGTATGCTGAGCGAAGCACTTTTTGAAAGAAAAAAAAGAAAATTTTAGTAAACAGAAATTGGAGAAATCTATGGCAGTACGACATCAACTTTTTTGGTAAAACTAACATGATTACTTTGAATTATGAGCGAAAGTCATTTACTTGAGAATACTTCCAAAAGAACCAAATTCAGATTATGCCTTAAAGGTAGGCAAAGCTGTGTACATACCTGTTGGCAGGACTTCTTTCAATATCAGATCCATAACAGATTAAATATGCAAGCTTAATGAACTGCCACATTCATGGATACACTTCAATATGTAGGTAACTGCTAGCAAATTTTGAATGCAAAACAAGTGAACTAAAAAGCATGCTACTTTTTCTCTCTTCAAGTTTGGTATACAAAAAAGAATGGTGAAGATCACAGGAAGAAACAGAACTGAAAAATGTATCAAATAGTAAACATTGCACCAGATCATCAACAGAGATGTCCACCTACCAAAAGTACATTTCAGCTACGGCACTTTCTCTTCCAAAGTCCAAACACCACTCTCTTTTGAAACAGAGGTACATCATTTTCTCTTTCAAAGAGCACTCTTTGAAACATAAACTTTAAAGTGGTGGTCAAAGTTACTTGCAAAGCATGAGAAAACTCTACCTTAGTTCGGCATAGAGAATAAAGATCTCCCTGAAAACGGTAAAACTCCTTTTCTATATCAAGTGCCACTAGACCATCACTATAATGAGATGCAGTTGCATTGATTAAACCCAAGCAAGCAGTTATTATCCATATTTCACGTGTACAAAACGGTAATATTTTCTAGAGAGTCCCATCAAAAAAGGAAAAATAAAAACAGAAGGGTCAGAATTTGTATTATATTTTGACTAAAAGTAACAGAACAAAAGCAATCAACAAGAACATACTAAACAGAATAGGAATACCTCATGCAGGACCAATTCCTTTGAGAAACTAATTATAAATGAGTAACCCCTTGACGCAACCTCATAAGGCTGACTCAGCTTGAATAATAGCTATAAAGTCAAAATATACACATGATTACAGCAATGTGATAATTATAACGTAACGAAAAGGATTAGGCAATTTCATAAATCAGTCTGTAAATTAAATATGTTAATCAGATCTCCCTCCACTTTTGGAACTTCTCAAAATTCGAAAAAGGGCATTCTAAAACCAGGCACCAATTGGTATGCAAAGCACCAATGAAGCTATTTAGTTATTGCACCCTAAACCAGGCACCAATTGATAATAAGATTGGAACAAAGATTATATAAGGCTTAATATGAGAAACCTAAACACAATATTATGTTATGTACTCTCTCCAATCCAAACACAAGGCATGTGATCTTATATATTTGGAAAATATGTAGTACATAACTGAAGCAAACTGATATTATAATTCATGGGAAATTGAGAGAGAGAGAGAGAGAAAAAGAGAAATACAACCAACACTATATCCGAGTCTTTCACACCTTTGCTTGACAGGCAAATAAATACTGTCTGAATTCAAACTCTCTAAATGAACCATCTTGAACAATCTGCGTCAACGGTTTGTTCGATAATATAACAGTTAGTTTATCACAGAAGCTACCTTTAGAATGAAAAAGTTATAGAAGTTCCAAATTGGCATAAGACGTTGTTCATTGAGCTTGCGAATCTCATCCTCATAAAACTGAATCCGCCTATCAAGTGTGTTCCTGATGGAATCCAGGACTTTGGATTCCAAATCCTCCCATAAATTTGCTTCTGGCCCATGTATATCTAGTTTGCAGCACCTGAGAATAAATTTTTTTTGAGGTATTAGAATAAAAAAAATAAAACTCTTCAGGAAAAAAATTGAATTACTATTCTAACACTGCACCTGCATTACAAATCACTGAGGTCTGTTCGATAAAGCTATAACCATATGAAATTTTAACCAAACAACTTAATCTCACAATAACCCCCCATTTCCACATCTATTTTGACAATCATTTACTAATCTACCTATCGAAAATATAATCATTTAGTGACCTCTTTTCAATAAAATTATGTAGAATAATCAACAAAGAGAAGTTTAACCCATAATAACTCCACCGAAAGAAAGACTGTAATGTGCACATGATATAAACTATATTATCTATAACTTCGTATAGAATAAATCAAACCATTACCAGCTACAAGTTTACCTTTCCCTTTTCTTTGAGTTAAAATCAACTTCAAGTTTGGCATATACTTTTTTCGCCATCTTGGTTGCCTGATCGTTGTGAGGAGGAGCTTTGGATACAAATACGGTAAACCACTCACGTTCATCATTTTGAACTATCAACTTCAGGTGTGGCTTTAAGATGGTCTTAAACTCATCAAGATCTTATGCAATAGGAAGAAAAAATATTTATAGTATAACATAGAAGCAAACAAAACTTTTTAATTGAAAAAGATAATGAAAAAAGATATATTGATTTCCATCTAAGCTTGAAAATGATTACACTATATCAAGACAATGGCTCGGAATCAGGCTTCTTAGGTACAAATCTTGGCCAAATTTAAAATATGCAACAGATTGGTGGGATTGATTTGATGTTCCTAGGTATTATTCCTCAACAAAATTAGGATGCAAGACTCTGTGACAAATTAGATAGTAAGAAAATAAGACATGTATATTCCTATTCCTTCTCCTTCTCCTTTTTTATTAATTTTTTTTTTAATACTACATGAACCAAATTTAAGCTAATAATGAAATCCCAAAACTAGAGGAGCAACTCAATATCAACGTAACCCAGGAAATTAGTTTTCCTTCAGTATTTAATCTCAAACGAACCAATAATATCCAACATCAAATTAACACAAACAACTTGAGGTTCTTACAATATGTTTGGCCATCATACCAGAAGAAGCCAAATAATAATCATCATTTCTTACTATCAATATGAATTTCAGAAATAGAGGTGTTTCCTTCATTGGAAAGTGTGTTTAGCGGGCTCTTAGAGCATCTTTGATTTGGAGGCTGATATAGAAAAAAAAATGGACTCATTTGGACATTCAGCCCTCATTTAATCTATGGATTTTGTGAATGAAAATAATTATCAAAAAAAGTGAAGACTAAAGAAAAAGCTTTTTCAAACATTTGGCAGGATTAGGAGAAGGAAATAAGGCATAAAAACATTTCCCTTTTCAATGCTGTATTCCTAATTTCCAAACAAGAAAACAAACTTCTTCTGCATTTAGAATTCAAGAACCAAACAAAACCACTAGGAAACTGAGGTACTTCACAAACCTGAATTATTCCATAAGCTACCATTCCAATCTTGCCTGAAGAAGGTCCTATGTTTCAAAATTTTATTGATATAACGGAGTGTCACATATAAAAGCTAGTGGAATACAATGTCATATGTAACTTACCAGCTGTTGTTACAAAGGTCTCACTAGCATAGAAACTTACTCCATTTAATTTATTCCTCCTAATTGTTGGAATATCATTAATCTGATAGCAATCTGAACACAGTTATACAGTTGACAAAGTTTAGTGAAACATAAAAAAATCTTCAATATCTGAAAAAAAAAACTTGAACAGGAACCTTGAAAATGATTGCTTACTATCACAGAACGTATGCATTTGGCATACGTTATGTGATAGTAAATATCTGGAAAAAAAAACACTTGAACAGGAACCTTGAAAATGATTGCTTACTATCAACATTTATACTTGAGATTTTCAACAAAACCAAATAACCTATAAACATTCAAATTACTCACACATGTGTTAGTCTCTTTAATTCACCTATTTCAGGAGGAATGACATCTTACAGCTTATTCCATCTCAAATTACTGAGAACAAGCAACAAATTAGCATATAGGAATAAAAATTAAAAGATACATTGGTAAATGTAAATTATATAAACTCAAATCAAATTTAAGTTAAATAAAAAAATCTTGAAAGGAAAAAAGTACTAATCTAACCCGAAAATTCTAGAATTTGATCACAGGACATATCCGTAATGATGCATCAATAAAAGATACAACATTCAGCAGAGCAAGCCCAATTTTAGAATATAAACTTGATGATACATGCCATTCTGAATATATAACCACATTAAATTAGCCTGAATGGACCTTATCAACAACATAATTTGGTAAATAAAATCGTGATATTCACCTGCTTGGACAAATCTAAATAACTCAATGCCATGTTAATGATTTTAAGAAAATCTAATTAACAAAGCAGATACAAGTGGAAAAATCTTGATATCCACCATATGTACATATGAACACACACAGACAATTAATTGACAGTGGGTGTGTGTATACTGTGGTCTGTGTGTGATAATATGTGTGTGCGAGCATAGCAGTGGGTGGGTGTATGTGTGTGAGTATAGCAGTGGGTGTGAGAGTATCTTACCAAATAACCAAATCAAACCCAAATCAAACCTCCTCCGTTCGCGTCCTCACGCCTAAATCAAGCCTCCTCCATTCACCTCCTCGCGCCCAAATCCTCCATTCTTCTCCTCGTTGAGTATGTATATGTGGGTAGCGGAGAGGAAGAGGGAAAGGAAGTGAGAGACGGAATCGTCGCCGGTGAAAAAGAAAAAGGGAGTCGCCCCTGAAGAGGGAGAGGGAAAAAGGAATCGCAGGTGGGAGGGAAGTGAGCGAGCGCATCAAATTTTGGGCAAAAAGGGGGAAAAAACTGTAATCGTTCAGCTAGGGCTTATAAACTCTGCTTCTAACTCCTTTTCAGTTTCACGCTTCTAACTCCTTTTGCAGACCAAGTACAGAAACTTCTAATTAAATTAGGGACTCTGTTTAGTTTGATTTTAACT
>CM029018.1:182652049-182797681 GCA_016801055.1 Panax notoginseng
AAAATTAAAATTTTCTTTTCTTTGTCCAAGTTGTCTATTATGGTTACTAGCTTTGATTGTATCCATATTTTGATCTTCATTCTTGAATTTTGCTCCACAATGGTTTATTATGAAGTATTTTTGAACTTGGATAAACTAAAGTATGAATCCCTAATCTTTGTCCTTTTATCTCACTGGATTTGTAAGTCCCCAAATTTTATGAATAAAAATTTAATTTTTCCGAAATATTTTTTTTGAATATAGTGGTGTGGATTTGATATAATGTTATAGTTGTGGGTAGTATTTATAAATTTTACAAAGTATACAAGTTGTTATAAAATATTCGATTAGTAGGGAAATATTCGTTTTATCAAGGAATATTTGTATAACGGCACAATCATTGGTGGACCCCACAACGAAATTACTGTCGGAGTTAGAAAACGACAGAAATAACTTTTTATGAAAATAACGGCGGAAGTTTTACCGTTAACTGTTGAAATATCCGGTGATGAAAAGTACAATAAAACGCGTGGTTGCATAGTAGCACACGGTATTGATTATTGATGCTTACATGAGAAGTTACTCAGTTTATTTCAATTATTACCACAGTAATTGATGTATAGTATCTCACGTTATTCGATTCAATTATTGTCAATATTTTATATTATTAAATCAATAATTGAGAAGACAAGTTATTCATATTATTATTTGTATTATAAACAATGTCTAGAAAGATTTGTCGAGGAAAGGGGTTAGGTAATCTAATTACGCGTCAATAGAAAAAAATTCTTATCGAAAAGCCCCCTCTTTCCTGGGAACGATCTGGTTGTTAATATTGCGAGTTATAATAATGATTAATAAATGTTGTTAAAAATATTGAGGGGATTTTTATGAAGTATTTGTTGTAAGTTTTGGTTATTATATGGACTCCCATTTATTCATTTTTCAAAATAATCGATAGAAAGTTATTCAGTATATATAATAAGTGGTGGGGCCCATGAGTTATATATATAATGTGGTGGGGCCCACATGTTTATGACTTTGGGGGGGGGGAGTTCTGATAATTGTCACGGGAATGGAATGGTCTGGGAAGGGTACTAAGTTAATATTATTATTATTATATATATATATATATATATATATATATATATTACAATAAGTTTTGTTTTTTTATGAAAAATAGAATATATTATATTTTATTGCATAGTGCTGCATAGTAAATCAAATTTTTCAGCCGATTCTTCGCCCATGAATCCTTGTCACTGTGTGTCCGTGATTTTTATTCAAATAGTATCCTTCCATTCTCCTATAAATAGGATGCTCAGTTTAGAAAAGAAAATCACACCAGAATCAGAGAATTCTTCTTTTATAATATTGAGCGTATTTCTTTCAAGTATTAGGAAGCTTTGAGTGTAGAAAATAGTGAAAATTTTCTTCAAAAATATATCCGCTATACCAGTTGGAATACTGTTCTTTTTGAGGTAAGGGGTATTATTTATTTCACATTCGCTTACGATATTATTTTTCGTATTTGTAAGAAATTTTATTTTTGTTCAATATTCGTAAGGAATATTATTTTCGTTCAATATTCGTAGGGATATTGTCTTCGTTTAATATTCGTAAGGAATATTATTTTCGTTCAATATTCGTAAGAGATGTTATTTTTGTTCAATATTCGTAAGAAATAATATTTTCTTCCATACTCTGTAGTATGTAAGTAATATAATTTCGTTTTAGATTTCGAATTCTACACTCATTTTGTTAAAGTTTTAGCTTCTATACTCTATGAAATTAGTAGAATATCCTTAAAATTTGCGTTTCATCCAGTATCTTTTCATAAAAATATTATTCTGAACATTCTTGATAAGTTTTAACTTTTTTATGCCGGAGTACTATTCACGGGGTACTATTCTTGAATTACTATTCACGAGTTACTATTCACCCCGGGTACTATTCTTGATAAAAATTAATTTCTTTCCAATCTAAATTATTTTTGATACAATATTATTCTTGAATTTTACTCCACAAAGCAGTATCATGTTGACAATTTGGACATTATTGAATTCTAGATAAATTAAATTATTAAAGTCTTTAATATTTATCCTTGATCTTGTTTGATTGAATTTTTCTATCATTGTCATCATCCTAATGCTTATATTATGATGAAAGCCATCTGTGGCCCGTTGTGCATAGATGGACTTAGAATGATTATGACCAGGGATTATTCGGTATAATCATGACCGTAATGTTACAAATAGTGTGGTAAAAGTTCTCATTGGCCCGTAATGTTTTGATGAATAGTTTTTGGTATGATCATGACCATGAGTTTTCTTTGGCCAAGGGTACAAAGATGAATTATTTTATGGCATGATCATGACCGTTGATGAAAACATGAATATCCTTGACCCGTAGTGCATGGATAATTCGTGGTCGTGATACTAATGAAAGTCCTTAGCCCGTAGTGTATGGATAATTCAGTGATGTGGATTATTTATTAAGCTGAGTCTCAGTGATAAAATTGATGATAAACTTTTTAAATCATAGAAGATGGTAGATATTATGCTCTACTTGACTCTTCTAATGAATTTCTTATTCCGCTGCAGTTGTTGATCTAAAACTTATTGTCTATTGTATTCTATCAGTTGTTATATTGTTGAAGTCTAACGAAAATTTATTCTGCATTATCTTAGTCATAATATTTCTTACTGGGCTAGTTGAGCTCACCCTTTTCTTTCACTGTTCTCTTCAGAAAATAAGAATATAACTGAGACTAGTCGGAGAATGGATAGACGGTCCAGATGGTTGTTTTAGTAGTCCTCATTATTCTATGAAATAGTGTGATAATAATTGTAATGAGATTAAATTTGAGTGCAGATATTGTCTAGAAGACAATATCCGTGTTAAAACTCTCAGCTATGTTTTGTCGTATTTTACACGACAGTTGTATAATTAATTTGTAGTTGTATTCTGTACCATGTATTTGACGACTCAGAATAGGTGATGTATACCTATTTTGGGAGTGTCACATGATTTATTTTCTTTAAAATATTTTCATCATTCTCAGTCCTAAATGGTGATATTGTTAGGTTTGTAATATTCATGAACGCAATCAAATTGCACAAAATAAGCGGAAACGTGTAAAATCAGATTTTAAAATTTTACAAACCATATACCCGGATCATCCTTTATGCACAATTATTAATTAAACGAAAAGATATGAAGAACAAGAATCATACCCTTGAAGATTTGAGCTTCCTCAGGTATAAGTTCACCTCCAATCATTTTCGCGTTCAACTTGAATCTACCGGGTTTGGTTCCTTCCTTTGATCAACGTTAGCCACCCAAATGTTTGGCCTCTAGAGGTAATCCACCAAGAAAGAATAAAGATTCAAGAAGATGGATATTTGGCAAAACCCTAGTTTTTCTATCTCTCATAAAAAAGGGTGTACTCTCCCAACTATTAGAATTACGTATTCTATGAAAACGTCAACAACCACCTCACCCATAATAAGACTCCTCTTATTTATAGATGTAGGCAACCTTCCTTAACAATTAAGGAATTGAGTTTTATTTTAATTAATTAAACTCCTTTAATTAATTAGGCTCCTAATCTTATTAGGAATAATTAATTAAAATCTTTTAATTAATTTACCTCCTAATCTTATTAGAAATATATGAGAGTACTTTTATTAATTAATTCCCAAACTCCTTTAGGAATTAAATAATAATATTAATAGTAATAATAATAATAAGACTCCTCTTATTAATTTATATTTAATATTTTCAAAATATTAAATAATAAATATTAAGCTATTTAATTTATTCTATCAACATAGATTAAACTAAATATACTTAACTTATTATTACGATTATACCATTAACTTCTTAAATAATTATTCTTCCTTTTATGGTGTGACCCTTTAGGTTCTCCATATTAAACCAGTTGTGAATAAATTAATTAGAATAATTCTAATCTTATTTAAATAAATAAATTAAATAATTAATTTATTTAAATAAATAATATTTATTCTACAATAGGGATAAGCCTCTCTAGCGATCAACGACTTTCTAAATAATATAGATTTTAACATTAATCATAAAAGAACCTTTGAGTAAATAGTTACCGTACAATACAATCCTTTCACCATACAATGTCCCAATTAAATTTAAGACATGGAATTACTGTCAAGTCTTATTTTATTTAATTATATATATTTCGACTCTTAAATGCACAACTCCAAATAATGTAAATTACAAACTCCTTTCTAATTTTATTCTGTCTTGGCCAAGGACTACTGGGTTGTCATTTATCGAATCACATAGGACATTTCTCTTCTTTTACTAGAAGTGGTAGACTCTTTATTGATCATACATTATCTCCATGTGCAACTTATTATACTCAAGCATACCCTTTTGTGACGCCCCCAAAATTAGGTATACATCACCCATCTTGGGTTGTCAGATACATAGTACAGAATACAAATACAACTTACTAATACAACTGTCGTGTACAATACGACAAAATATAAACTGTGAGTTTGAATACAAATATTATCTTCTAGAGAGTATTCATACTCAAAAGGAGTCCTCATTACATTTATTAACACAATATTACATAGAATAGTGAGGACTACTAACTAATACTATCATTCAGACCATCAGTCCGTTCCCCGACTTGCCAGCTACGTTCTCATTTCCTGAAGAGAACAGTGAAAGAAAGGGTGAGCTCAACTAGCCCAGTAAGAAATATTATGACTAAGATAATACAGAATAAATTATCATTAGCCTTCAACAATGCTAAACTGATAAAATATAATAGACATCAAGTTTAACTGTAGTGGAACAAGCAATCCATTAAAAGAGTCAAGTAGAAAATAAACTCTACTATCTTTTATGATTTAAAAGGTTTTTCAACACTGTGATCGCTGGGACTCAGCTTAATAAAATAATCCACATCATCGAATCACCCCTGCACTACGGCCAAGGATATTCGTGTATTCATTAATGGTCATGATCATGCCAACAACTGTCCATCAATGCACTACGGGCCAATGAGGACTTTTACCACATCATTTGTAACATTACGGTCATGATTATACCGAATAATCCCTGGTCATAATCATACCAAGTCCATCTATGCACTACAGGCCACAGATGACTTTCAACATTTTATAAACATGAGGATGATGACAATGATATAAGAATTCAATAAAACAAGTTCAAGAATTAATTTATCCAAGAATTAACAACGTCCAAATTGTCAACATGATACTGCATTGTGGAGTAAAATTCAAGAATACTTAGAAGAATATTTTCATGAAAAGATACTCCATGAAACACAATTATCAAGGATATTCCACAAATTTCATGGAGTATAGAAGTCAAAACTTAACCAACTGAGTACAATAAAGAATGGAATAACAAAAGAAATTACCATGCATGCGATAGACCGCACAGACAGGTTATTCCAACAGAATAATAAATAATGGAACCAGGTTGGGCGTAAACGCACAGACAGGATATTCCGACAGAATAATAAATAATAGAACCAGGTCCGGTGTAAAACACACAGACAGGATGTTCCAACAGAATAATAACAAGACGGAACTAGGTCCGGTGTAAAACACACAGACAGGATGTTCCAACAGAATAATATTAAAAATGGAACCAGGTCCGGTGTAAAACACACAGACATGATGTTCCAACAGAATAATAGAAGAATGTCACCAAGTATAGGGTAGACCGCGTATACTGGTTATTCCAACAGAATAATAAAGAATGGAATAACAGAAGCTCTTTTCATGAATATAAAAGAAATAATATTCCCTACCTTAAAAGAACTGGATATTGAAAAAGTGAAGTAGCAGAATACTTTTATTTTATCTCTCTTATTCTCTCTATACTTTCTCTCTCTATAGCTTGAATGAATTCGTGAAAAATAATGAAGCCCTAGGCCTCTATTTATAGAAAAATTGAGGGTAGCTCTTGGTCTTAACGAAGGGTCAAATGACTCTTGGTCTTAACGAAGGGTCAAATGACTCTTGGTAATATTGAAGGGACAACTACTATTAACGAAAGTAATTACTATTGACCAAGGTAAATACTATTAACGAAGGTAATTACTATTGACCAAGGTAAATACTATTGACCAAGGTAAATACTATTGACGAAGGTAATTACTATTGACCAAGGTAAATACTATTGACCAAGGTAAATACTATTGACGACGGTAATTACTATTGACGACGGTAATTACAATTGACGAAGAGACTCTTAGATGATGACATATGGCCCCCCATAAAAAAACCAAACTTACCACAACGTCTCAATTATTGATTTAATAATATAACATATTATACAGATGATACTATGACAATAATTTAAGAGATATGATGCAGCAATTACTGTAGCAATAATTGAGTATAGCTGAGTGACTTCTCACGTAAGCATCAATAATCAATACCGTGTGCTACTATGCAACCACGCGTATTACTGTACTTTTACTACCGGGTAGTTCAACAGTTTTAACGGTTTTAACGGTAACACCTCAGCCGTTATTTTTATAGAAAGATAATTTTGTCGTTTTCTAACTACGACTATACTTCTGTTGTGGGGTCCACCAATGATTGTGCCGTCGTACGAATATTCCCTGACAAAAAGAATATTCCCCGACCAAACGAATATAATATGACAACTTGCATACTTTGCAAAATTTATAAATACTACCCATAACTATTATATCAAATCCACACCATAATATATAAAAAAAATTATTTCGAGAAAAAAATTAAATATTTATTCATAAAATCTGGGGTCTCACAATCTCCCCTTCTTATGGAATTTCGCCCTCAAAATTTACGTACGTACTTGGTATGCCGAACATGTGAGGATACCTTGACTTCACTTCAAATTCTAACTCTTGAGGTATAACCTTTAAGCATCGAATATGATCCTTCTTATCCAAGATGTTAACACGTATCTCCTCATACGTTAAATCTTTCGCTATCTCGTCCGGTTCTAAATTAATAATGTGGTTCGGGTCGTCCACATATTTACGTAGCATCGATACGTAAAAAAAATGTTCTGAACACGCAACATACTTGGCGGTAAAATGAGTCTATAGGCCACAGTTCCTACTTCATTGAGGATTTCAAATGGGCCAATTAAATCGAGAGTTGACATTTTCTCTCTTCGTCAATTCTTGCTTCTAGAATAACGCCCTCTTGAACCTTCTTCTTCACATTTATCAGCTCTGAGTATGTAGCTTGAGCCGCTTTAACTTTATCAATTAAAGTCGATTTTAATCATATATTCGTTATCTTCACGTGGGTTCGTATATTCACACTTGTAACCGTATACGATCTTCTACACAACGCGTCAGCTACCACGTTCGCTTTTCCACGATGTTATTGAATGGTACGATCGTAATCTTCAATAGCTCGAGCCAACGTCTTTGGCGCATAATACGTTCGTTTTAGTTGAAGAAATATTTGAGGGTTGAAGAAATGAGTTTTGTACTGGGGTCAATACAAAATTCAATTTTACGCTCTGGGGTAGGCTAAGAAGTCTTCAAGAATACGTCAAGAAATTTATTAATAATAGAAATATCGTTCAAAACTGTGACCCTCATCCAAGACTTGGATTGCACGTCACATTGATGCCTATCAATTTGTCATCGTCATTCACGACGTCGCCTACAGAAAGTCTGACTTCGGTGCATTCCATACAAGGAAGTCATCAGCGAAAGGAACGGGGATTTTTACTTATGGCTTGATATGACAATGATTGACTTTAGTGGTTTGGTTACTTTGAATTTGCATAACAGATTGGTTAGGAATATGAAAGCTAACAACCTTACAAAAAGCATGATGAGCAGTTAACCAATCGTTTCCAAAAATCACATCAATGCAAGTATTTTCAAAGAGATAAGATCAACAGGTAACGTGAAAGTGTTGATTTGAACAAGATTTATAAATAGTGGAGGTAACAAAGGTTTCTCCCAACAGAATTTCAACAGAGAAATCAAAGTCTAACTTCTCCGGAGTTAAGTTCAAATATTAAACACAACTAGGTGAAATAAAAGAGTGAGTAGAACCGGTATCTAACACGGTATAGACTTCGCAAGAGTTTATGACTACCATACCCGTGATAATTTTATTCAGGTTCTTCGTCACGAAAAAAACGCTCTCTCTTAAACTACTGGCTTTGGCTTTTCTGGGACGGTCTTTGGTGCCTCCATCCTATCTGAACTTGTCTTCGGCGAACAACAAAATCGGGCTAAGTGACCTTCTATTCCACAATTATAGCATGCTTTGGATGGCATCGCGCAGTTTGGACTGATGTGTCCCTCCCTTCCGTATTTGAAGCATATGATAGGTGGTCGTTCTCCTTCCTTAACAACGGGTGCTGCTGCTGACGTCTTTCCATCATTGTTGAATTTCCTCTTCTTGAAATGTCCATTCTTATTATTTTGACCATGATTACCATTGAAGTGGTTACCATTTCTGGCATGTTGATTCCCTCCATGCTTATTATCACCGCTTTGATGACTGTTATCAACAGTATTATTATTTTTCGGCTGCTCTCTTTTGGTTGCGTTTACTCGTTATCGCGCTCCACTAACTAAGCCATATTCACAACATCTGAATATAAACATAGTTTTTGAGAAATAAGATATTGACGTATCTCCAGTTTCAAACCTCTTAAAAACATCCGCGTCATTCTCTCTTCATTATCCACCAAGTGGGATGCAAATCGGGATAACTTGGCAAACTTGGCTTCGTACTGCGACACGGTCATGTTGTTTTGCTCCAACTTGATAAATTCCACCTCCTTCATGTGACGAATACTTTCGAGAAAGTACTTGTCATTGAAAAGTTCTTGGAACTTCTCCCAAGACATCTTGAGTGCGTCAGGCTGGGTACGTTTTACAGATTTCCACCAGTAATCTGCCTCTTCACGCAACATAAAAGTGGCAAAGGGAACCTTTTGCTCCTCGGAGCATCCCAAGATATCAAATATCTTGGTGATCTGCTTTAACCACGTCTCCGCCTTAAGTGGTTCTGGCTTTCCCAAAAACTCCCTTGGTCTTAGCTCCTTGAATTGCTTAGCGGTGACCAACCGTGGGTTGTCATTGTTTCCTCCTTCATTTTGGATAGGAGCCTCTCTCGCCCGTTGTTGCATGAATTGCATAAAGTCTCTGACCATCCCATCATTCACCATTTCATCGGTGTTATTATTTTCATGAGGATTATTATCCTCTGGTTGCACATTACCCTGAGCATTGATCGTTGGTGATTCAATGGTCTCATGTGCTTCATTGTTTATCTCAACATTTTCGGATGCCATTTGCAAATACTGCAACAAAACAAGGGTTAATTAACATATATCATATTATCCATATACTTTGACCGACCAATTAAATACCAAATAAACTTAGGTAGGTCATACTAGCGAAGGAATTCCCCGTCTCTCCCCTCCTAGTTCTATTCTCACATCCTAGCCAGGGATCATATCCCTAAGCTCTGATACCAACTGTGACACTCCCAAAATTAGGTATACATCACCCATCTTGGGTCGTTAGATACATAGTACAGAATACAAATACAACTTACTAATACAACTGTCGTGTACAATACAACAAAACATAAACTGTGAGTTTGAATACAAA
This sequence comes from Panax notoginseng, assembly GCA_016801055.1. Lineage (NCBI taxonomy): Eukaryota > Viridiplantae > Streptophyta > Magnoliopsida > Apiales > Araliaceae > Panax > Panax notoginseng. The sequence continues at coordinate 182,661,699 of CM029018.1, forward strand.
TATTATCTTCTAGAGAGTATTCATACTCAAAAGGAGTCCTCATTACATTTATTAACACAATATTACATAGAATAGTGAGGACTACTAACTAATACTATCATTCAGACCATCACTCCGTTCCCCGACTTGCCCCAGCTACGTTCTCATTTCCTGAAGAGAACAGTGAAAGAAAAGGTGAGCTCAACTAGCCCAATAAGAAATATTATGACTAAGATAATACAGAATAAATTATCATTAGCCTTCAACAATGTTAAACTGATAAAATATAATAGACATCAAGTTTAACTATAGCGGAACAAGCAATCCATTAAAAGAGTCAAGTAGAAAATAAACTCTACTATCTTTTATGATTTAAAAGGTTTTTCAACACTGTGATCGCTGGGACTCAGCTTAATAAAATAATCCACATCATCGAATCACCCCTGCACTACGGCCAAGGATATTCATGTATTCATTAATGGTCATGATCATGCCAACAACTGTCCATCAATGCACTACGGGCCAATGAGGACTTTTACCACATCATTTGTAACATTACGGTCATGATTATACCGAATAATCCCTAGTTATAATCATACCAAGTCCATCTATGCACTACAGGCCACAGATGACTTTCAACATTTTATAAACATGAGGATGATGACAATGATATAAGAATTCAATAAAACAAGTTCAAGAATTAATTTATCCAAGAATTAACAACGTCCAAATTGTCAACATGATACTGCATTGTGGAGTAAAATTCAAGAATACTTAGAAGAATATTTTCATGAAAAGATACTCCATGAAACACAATTATCAAGGATATTCCACAAATTTCATGGAGTATAGAAGTCAAAACTTAATCAACTGAGTACAATAAAGAATAAAATAACAAAAGAAATCACCATGCATGCGATAGACCGCACAGACATGTTATTCTAACAGAATAATAAATAATGGAACCAGGTCCGGCGTAAACGCACAAACAGGATATTCCGACAGAATAATAAATAATGGAACCAGGTCCGGTGTAAAACACACAGACAGAATGTTCTAACAGAATAATAACAAGACGGAACCAGGTCCGGTGTAAAACACACAGACAGGATGTTCCAACAGAATAATAATAAAAATGGAACCAGGTCCGGTGTAAAACACACAGACAGGATGTTCCAACAGAATAATTACAAAAACAGAACCAGGTCCGGTGTAAAACACACAGACAGGATGTTCCAACAGAATAATAGAAGAATGTTACCAAGTATAGGGTAGACCGCGTATACTGGTTATTCTAACAGAATAATAAAGAATGGAATAACAGAAGCTCTCTTCATGAATATAAAAGAAATAATATGCCCTACCTTAAAAGAACTGGATATTAGAAAAGTGAAGTAGCAGAATACTTTTATTTTCTCTCTCTTATTCTCTCTATACTTTCTCTCTCTATAGCTTGAATGAATTCGTAAAAAATAATGAAGCCCTAGGCCTCTATTTATAGAAAAACTGAGGGTGGCTCTTGGTCTTAACGAAGGGTCAAATGACTCTTGTTCTTAACGAAGGGTCAAATGACTCTTGGTAATATTGAAGGGACAACTACTATTGACGAAAGTAATTACTATTGACGAAGGTAAATACTATTGACGAAGGTAATTACTATTGACCAAGGTAAATACTATTGACCAAGGTAAATACTATTGACGACGGTAATTACTATTGACTACGGTAATTACTATTGACGAAGAGACTCTTAGATGATGACATATGGCCCCCCATAAAAAAACCAAACTTACCACAACGTCTCAATTATTGATTTAATAATATAACATATTATACAGATGATACTATGACAATAATTTAAGAGATATGATGCAGCAATTACTGTAGCAATAATTGAGTATAGCTGAGTGACTTCTCACGTAAGCATCAATAATCAATACCGTGTGCTACTATGCAACCACGCGTATTACTGTACTTTTACTACCGGGTAGTTCAACAGTTTTAACGGTTTTAACGGTAACACCTCAGCCGTTATTTTTATAGAAAGATAATTTTGTCGTTTTCTAACTACGACTATACTTCTGTTGTGGGGTCCACCAATGATTGTGCCGTCGTACGAATATTCCCCGACAAAAAGAATATTCCCCGACCAAACGAATATAATATGACAACTTGCATACTTTGTAAAATTTATAAATACGACCCATAACTATTATATCAAATCCACACCATAATATATAAAAAAAATTATTTCGAGAAAAAATTAAATATTTATTCATAAAATCTGGGGTCTCACACCTTTGATATACCCTACTTAAGAAATAAGTCAAAGTATAACTTGTCATACACAAGATACTATGATGATCTCAAGTTCAAGGATCACTTGTACTACTATCACTACATGAATTCCTATTGACAGGCAAGTAAAACTCCATTAGGTATTCCTTAGCGAGCCACGTTCAGTGAACTTATTCTCTAATAAGTACCTACAAACTTGCTTTAGTGTCTCCACATAAATGATCATGAGATCAATCATCCTCATCTAATGAGCAAGCAACGTATGTATCAATCTATCCGGATTCACTAATCCCCAATTTAGTAATCCAATGATTGGGAACTATTTTAGTTTTAAGCTTTCTAAGAATTTAGATCTCATTAGAATGATCATCATTATTATTCTAAAAGCATTGCTTAAAACTATGAGTTTATCACATATTATAAAACAGCATCATGTAGATAATTAAAAGCCATTAATAAATTAATACCTTTTATTAATAAATGAATAAGATTGTTACAAAGTATATGCTTTATCATCAAACATGATTGGCTTGTGTGCATACTACTTTCAATCTCGCACTTGCACTAAAGCCAATCGCCATGGTATCTCATACCCTTCTTCTCTAAGTGACGATTATCCTGCTGTTGTATAAGCTTCAGTATATGGATATGTAATGTTGTTGTTCAGAATCCACTATCTCTATAGTGATTTTCCATCTTTCAATGATTCCTTTAAGCAAATGAAAGTGCCGCAACACATGTTTAGATCCAAGATGAGACTTAGGAACTATTCCTAGTTCTGTAATGAACTTTTCATCCAAACAATCAACTTGCAGCTTCATTTATAGCTATATACTTTGTCTTTATCACTAAACCAGCAACTCTTTGCTGTTTGGAACATTTTTAATTCACTGCACCACCGTTCAAGGTAACGCTTTATCTTAAAGTGGATTTTCTGTCGTATTGGTCTGTCTGAAAAACTTGAGTATGTTAAGCCCTCTAGTTTTAATTTAGACTCACCATAAATTTTAATCACATCCTTAGTGTCGGATAAGTACTTTAAGATATTTTTCACTGACTCATAGTGAACTTCTCCAAAATATGACTGATCAACATCAGGTCTCGTACACTTCATTGCATACATGATAGTTACTCATGCGATCTCTCCTTTTGGAGCCTTTGGGGACTATTAAGAGAGATTCACTCCATGACTCATCAACATGAGACATCTCTTGGAGTTTGCCATTCTAAACAACTTTAGCATCAAATAAATATACGTTCTTTGAGTTAAGTCGAGCATCCTCTTAAATCTATCTATATAGATTTGTATCCCCAATTACGATACTCTTCCCAAATTATTCGTGGAGGAATGTTTAGACAACTTTCTCTTTACTGATTGTAGCATTGGTATGTCATTCCTTATCCATAGTATATCATTATATAATACTAGGAATGTCACGACGCTCCCACTGACCCTTTTGTACACACTAGGTTCATTCTTATTTTTGATAAAATCAAACTCTTTTGATTGTCTCATCAAAACGAATGTTCCATTTTGAGAAGCTTGCTTCAATCCATTTCTCTGAGTGTCTACAACTCTTACCTCGTCGTATGTATCTGAATCATCATCTTCTATGATGTGTACCTCATCATCATCGTCTATGATGAATCCATACCTCCCAGGTATCTTCGGTACTATTCCAGATTTACGATTCGGTTGTGGTACAATAGGTCTATCTATAGGTTCCTCTTATTTGACTTATAGTGATTTGCGGTTCTTGAACTCTTTAAGATCTATTATCCTCCCACTAGCTCCTTCAATGATAAACACCTTTATCTTAGAAGGCGGTGTGTTTCGCAACAAACATCTTTTGCTAAGTAGGATTATAGAACATATACCCTAAACTTACTTTAGGTTGCCCCACAAATCGACACTTGTCAAATCTTGTCCCAAGCTTATCCTTTTGAAACCTTTTCACATAAGTTGGACAACCCCTTATCTTAACTTACTTAAAATTAGGAATCCTTCATGTCCATAACTTTTATGGAGTCTTGTGACCGGATTTTGAGGTTACCTTTTCGTAGATATGCAGCCATTTTTAGAGCACGACCCTAGAGGAATACTAGAATATCGGTAAAATCATTATAGACTGCACCATGTCCAACAAGGTACGATTTTTCCTTTTAGATACATCAATCAATTATTGCGTATCAGGAGGCGTCCATTGTGAGAAAACCATTTGAGATGATCTAGAAACTTATTGCACAAGTATTTATTCCCTGATCTAATCAAAGAATTTTAATACTTTGCCAATTTATTTGACTTCTGAATTCTTTGAACATTTCAATTAATTCACACATGTATTTCAACAAATACGCACATTCAACTCTTTGAATGATCATCTCCTTTTCTTATACTAGTTTGTTCAATTTACAAAATATATTTTTACGCAAGTCAAATACACAAAATCCATTAAGTAATATTTCAGTTCTATAATAATATTATTATTATTATAAATAGAACAACAATTGTTCTTAAATATAATACTAAAAATTTTATTGTCCAACAATAAAATAGAAATAATGTTTCCAACAAGTACCGGAATACAATAACAACTTATTGACTTAATAGATTTGCCCGTAGGGATTGCTAAATTATAAGTTCCTATGGCTAATGCAGCAACCTTTGCTTCATTTACCAGACATAGGATTACTTATCCTTTATTTAGCTTCTGTTTGGTCCCTTCATAAATCTATATTTATGATAACCAAAGTCGGTATCCAATACCCAAGTAGAACCTTGACTTAAAGAAAAATTTATTTCAGTCATAAACAAAAAATTATATTTATAATCGAAGCTTCACTAAGCTTCTTCTAGTTAGCCTCTGCAAGATGCTTCTTGCAATTTCTTTTCAATGTACTGGCTTATTGCAGTAAAAGCAAACTCCTTTACTATCCGTATTAGTTTTGTTCTTATTATCCTATGTTTTTACCTTTCTATTTACCTTATTTGAATCATTCTTAGAAGATCATTTGACCCCTACCAGTAAGACATGGTCTTTCTTAGTTGAAAAGTGACTCTCAACATTTTTCAACATGTTAAGCAAATCAGCGAGGCTGATATCTAGCTTGTTCATATGAAAAATTCACAACAATTGTGAAAGGAGTCCGGGAGTGAGTGCAAGATCAAATCTTGGCTCAACTCTCCATCCATGACAAAACCTGTTGTCCTAATTGATCAATCAAATTGATAATGTTAAGGACTTTTATCTTTACTATAGTGTCATCGGTCATTTTAGATCGAAAGAGCTCCTTAGATATCTGATATCTATCAGTCCTACTTTCCTCACCATCAACTACTTGATGTGCAGGAATATAGTAGGAGCATCCATAGTTTCATGCTGACGCTGAAGCTCGTTACTCATGGATGCGAGCATGATGCATTGAGCCAACTATGCATCATCTTGCCACTTTCTAAAAGTAGCAATCTCTTCCTCAGAGGCATTTTCTGCAAACTTTGCAGGGATAGACATATTAAGGACATAAGATAACTTTTCAGCCATGAGAACTATTCTCAAATTCCTTAACCAATCTGTTTAATTCGGTTCGGTTAAATAACATCTAATATGCTTCGCAGTGATAGTAATTTAGACATTGTAAAATTCTGTAAATGAATTTGTAATTAATAATATTTTAGCATATATTCTTTTATTAATTACCAAAATAAATTAGGTCTTATTTTAAATTGGTATCTCCCACTATTTTCTTCAAACTACATTACCCTCAATTATATAGTTCGGCAAAATCTAATTTGAAGATTTGCTAGTAAGAATAAGGATTCCATTTCAAATGTATATAGCCTTGTGTGTGCACAACAAACTATATATAAATAAATAGGTAGACAACTCTTGTCAATTACATCAACTATGCAATTCCTTGTATTTTGCCTCTTAAATCATAATGGTCAAGTGTGTACAGATCCGAACTAAAATAATTTAAGTTAAGTCAGACCCAACATTTTCATATAAGTGAAGAGAAAACTACAGCCCTTGTGTGTGCACAACAAAGCAGTAATGTTCAATTCCTTATAAACATCATATGTAATAAAAACAACATCTTAAATATTTAATACTTGCCTTGTGTGTGCACAACAAACTCATATTAAATATTAAATACTCTATTATTTCTATCATGCTAGAAGGCGACGTTCGATATTCCAAATATCTTTGAACGTTATAACTTAATATAAAATATTTGAGGGGTTTGTTATTAATTTGTCTCATCTTGTTTAGCGCGCATGTATATATATATATATATATATATATATATATATATATATATATATATATATATATATATATATATATATATATATATATAATACATGTCATATTAATTAACATGCGAAACATGTTTGTATAATATATAATATATATAGTATAAGCATGCACATATAGAATACAATATTCTACCTGGATTGATTATGGACTTTTATTCTAGTTTGGTTCACTAGAGCCATCAAGTGAACCAAAAGGTCAAACCCTAGGGGTGCAAAAATTAATTTAAATATAATTATTACATTTAAACCCGGGCTCCATTACAAACGGGTCTTCACGCGCTCCTTGCTCATTGATATCTAATTCTTCAAAATTAATTCTAACTATTCCTATTACAAAACTATTTAAAATAAATAGAATCCTTGATCAGCAGTCAAGGAGAAGTACATAGGAGGGAAATAAAATTTACATTATGAAAAATTAGAGAAGGCGAGGTACACAGACCCCATTTAATAAAACTCAAACATTCATGCATCCAACTAAAATAAAATCCAATCACATTGGTCAATAATCCATAATCAATCCCATTTATTATCATACACATCACCATATGCATCAATAAATAATATTTATCTCATGATTAATAAACATTTAATATATATATTGATATCATTTAATGGACGAATTTAGTTAGTATAAAATCTAATTTTGAATTAAAATAAACTCCTTTATTTTAATCCAAATTTAAATCAAAATAAACTTCTTTTATTTTAATATATATATATATTGATATCATGTTTCCGCGATTTTTTTTATTTTATTTTTTATAAATTTTATACAACAAAATTATGCCCAATTAAATTGTTCTAAACACATATCAATATATATATATATATATATATATATATATATATATATATATATATATATATATATATATCGAATTAAAACAATTAATAATTCACATAAAGGCTTGGCTCTGATGCCACTGTTAGGTTTGTAATATTCATGAACGCAATCAAATTGCACAAAATAAGCGGAAACGTGTAAAATTAGGGTTTAAAATTTTACAAACCATATACCCAGATCATCCTTTATGTACAATTATTAATTAAACGAAAAGATATGAAGAACAAGAATCATACCCTTGAAGATTCGAGCTTCCTTAGGTACAAGTTCACCTTCAATCATTTTCGCGTTCAACTTGAATCTACCGAGTTTAGTTCCTTCCTTTGATCGACGTTAGCCACCAAAGCTTTTGGCCTCTAGAGGTGATCCACCAAGAAAGAATAAAGATTCAAGAAGATGGGTATTTGACAAAATTCTAATTTTTCTATTTCTCATAGAAAATAGTGTACTCTCCCAATTATTGGAATTACGTATTCTATGAAAACGTCAACAACCACCTCACTCATAATAAGACTCATCTTATTTATAGATGTAGACAATCTTCCTTAACAATTAAGAAATTGTGTTTTATTTTAATTAATTAAACTTCTTTAATTAATTAGGCTCCTAATCTTATTAGGAATAATTAATTAAAATCTTTTAATTAATTTACCTCCTAATCTTATTAAGAATATATAAGAGTACTTTTATTAATTAATTTCCAAACTCCTTTAGGAATTAAATAATAATAATAATAGTAATAATAATAATAAGACTCCTCTCATTAATTTATATTTAATATTTCTAAAATATTAAATAATAAATATTAAGCTATTTAATTTATTCTATCACCATAGATTAAATTAAATATACTTAACTTATTATTACGATTATGCCATTAACTTCTTAAATAATTATTCTTCCTTTTATGGTGTGACCCTTTAGGTTCTCCATATTAAACCGATTGTGAATAAATCAATTAGAACAATTATAATCTTATTTAAATAAATTAATTAAATAATTAATTTATTTAAATAAACAATATTTATTCTACAATAGGGATAAGCCTCCCTAGCGATCAACGACTTTTCAGATAATATAGATTTCAACATTAATCATAAAAGAACCTTTGAGTAAATAGTTACCGTACAATATAATCCTTTCACCATACAATGTCCCAATTAAATATAAGACATGGTGTGACGCCCCCAAAATAGGTATACATCACCCATTCTGAGTCGCCAAATACATGGTACAGAAACAAATACAACTTTATTAAAACACTTGTCGCGCAAAATACGACAACACAATACTGTGAGTTTAAATACAAATATTGTCTTCTAGACAATATCCACACTCAAATAAGTCTTCATTAAAATTATTGAAATACTATTTAATAAAATAGTGAGGACTGCTAATACCACTGACTAGAAACATCACTCCACACCCCGACTAGTTCTCGCTATATTCTCGTCTCCTAAGAAAAATGGAACAAAAAGAAAAAGGGTGAGCTCAACTAGCCCAGTAAAGAATATTATGACTAAGCTAATATACAACAACTTATCATTAGTCTTCAACAGGAAAAAATCTGATACAATATAATTGACAACAAATTTTAGATTAACAACTGCAGCGGAAACAGCAAACCATTAGAAGAGTCAAGTAGAGAATGAGTTCTACTATCTTCTAAGATTTAAAAGTCCATTATCAATATTTTATCCCTGTAACAACAATCAATAACCATCTTTAATCAAATATTCATCTTTGCACTACATGCCAAAGATATTCATTTGTATCACCAGTCGGTCATGTTCATCTCAACACCTGTTCATCTTTGCACTACGGGCCAAAGATATTCATCAGTTAATCATTCATCTTTGCACTACAGGCCAAAGATATTCAGTAATATCATCATTTAGGACTGAGGATGATGAAAAATATTTTAAAGAAAACGAACCTAGTGAGACAGAAGGACAAATATTAGGGATTCATATTACAGTTTATCCAAGTGCAATAATACTCCATAACAACCAATTGCGAAGTAGAATTCAAAAATAAATCAAAATATGGATACGATCAAAGATAGTAACCATAATAGACATCTTGGACAAAAAAGAAAAATTTTATTTTTCGGTGAATAGTGTCGTATTCGTGAATAGTGCCGTATACGTGAATAGTACCATATATGTGAATAGTAACTCCGACACAAAAAATTCTAAATTTGATAAAAAGTTCAAACCAATATTTCGGCATAATGATATTGAAGAAATAATATCATTTAAGAAGAAAATAATATCCCTTACCTCAAGATAACAGTACTTCTGTTCGGAATATCGGTATAAGGCTGAAGGACACTTGCACTGATAAATAAAAACTTACAAAGTATCTAAATACTCACAAAATACGCTCGATAATATAGAGATAGAAAGAGAGAAAACTTATGAATTCTGGTGTGATTTTTTTCAATTCTAACTTAGCCCTCTATTTATAAGAAAATGTTAGCATGCCAAAGCAGATTTGACCTGCTACCTGATGGCTTTACCTGCTACTATTGCCACCCACCGTATTTGAAATAAAATTCAGCACATTTCTCACCAACCAAAAGTGGAGCCCACTCAATTCTAGAATTTTTCACCAAAATTATTTATAAACCTAATTTCTGAATCATTCACCTCTTAAAATTCATAACAAATTATACGTTCATTTTTAACGGTTCAAAATTTGTGGACATATAATCAACTAATATATGTATAACATATCCAAAAATCACAACGATCCAACGGTCAGATTAAAAATTATAACTCACGGAATATATCTCAAGAAAAGTGATTTAATTTTTAATACCTCCATTCCGAAAAAAACACCTCAACATTAATTCCTTCACATAAAATAAATATATCCATCAATTATGTCCACATAAAATAAATATTTTCTTATCATATAAATCAATAACTAATTATTCACAAATAATATTACAGAATCACAATTATGACAACCAGGCCGTTCCCTAGAAAGAGAGGGCTTTCCAATAAGAATTTCTCCTTACTGGCGCGCAATTAGATGACCAAACCTCTCCTTAGACAGAACTTTCTAGAAATTATCAATAATGCTATCTAATAATATTATTCAAATAATATGAATTATTGATCTGATAATGAAAAATACTGTGCAGCAACAATTATTGAAACAACAATAATATAAAATATCAACGCAGCAATTATTGAATTAATTAAATAAAATATTGAACAGTAACTACTATAACAATTATTGAGTAGTGTCTTCTTACGTAAGAATCAATAATTGGTGCAATACAGTGTGTTAATGTATTTTAACCACCGGGTATTCTAACAGTATTAACGGTAACAACTACGCCGCTATAAGAAGGAACATATTCTACGCTCCAAGGTTATACCTCAAGTCAAAGTTTTGTAGAGAAACCACGATGTTGAGGAAATGACTTGGGAGTTAGAATCTGAAATAAAATCAAGGTATCCTTACCTCTTCGACATACCAGGTACGTACCCTAATTTCGAGGGAGAAATTTCATAAGAAGGGGAGGTTGTAAGACCCCAACTTTTATAAATAAAGATGAATTTTTTATAAATATCATTTTTGAATATTATGGAGTTAATTAGACATAATGTTATAGTTGTGGGTAATATTTATAAATTTTGCAAAGTACGCAAGTTGTTATATAATATTCGATTGGTCGGGGAATATTCGTTTTAACAGGGAATATTCGTACAACGACACAATCATTGGTGGATCCCACAACGAAATTATTGTCGGATTGAGAAAACGACAAAAATATTTTATTAAAAATAACGGCGGAAGTTTTACCATTGATACTGTTGAACTACTCGGTAGTAAAAGTACAGTAATACGTGTGGTTGCATAGTAGCACACGGTATTGATTATTAATGCTTATGTGAGAAGTCACTCAGTTTGATTCAATTATTGTCAGTTAATAATATGAATTATTTAGCGATAATGAAGTTTTGTTTTATTCGTATTATTAATGTAATAAAACATAAACATCTTTTTATATAAAACAAAATACTTTATTAAAGTTATTCTATAAATAGAATATATTATATTTTATTTAAAAGATTTTTCTTTAAATATGGACCGTCAGATTAAAGTAATCAATCTGGACCGTTCATGGATTAGTTACTATGCGTTCCATTTTTCTATAAATAGCAGCTCATTCCTTCATTATTTCTTACGAATTCACTGAACTCTAGAGAGAGAAACTATATAGAGAGAGAAGAAAAGTATTCTTCTACTTAACTACTTTCTTATTTCAGTTCTTCTTTAAAACGGTAAGGGGTGTTATTCTTTCTTATTCATGAAGAGAACTGTTGTTATTCCATTTCATATTATTCTGTTGGAACATCCTATCTGTGTGTTTTACACCGGACCTGGTTCTGTTTTTATTATTATTCTGTTGGAACATTCTGTCTGTTGTTTTACACCGGACCTGGTTTCGTCTTGTTATTCTGTTGGAACATCCTGTCTGTGTGTTTTACACCAGACCTGGTTCCATTATTTATTATTCTGTTGGAATATCCTGTCCGACGTAAAGATATCCTATCTGTGCGTTTGCGCCGGACCTGGTTCCATTATTTATTATTCTATCGGAATATCCTGTCTGTGCGTTTACGCCGGACCTGGTTCCATTATTTATTATTCTGTTGGAATAACCTGTCTGTGCGGTCTATCGCATGCCGTGTGATTTCTTTTGTTATTCTATTCTTTATTATACTCAGTTGGTTAAGTTTTAACTTCTATACTCCATGAAATTATTCTATTCTTTATTATACTCAGTTGGTTAAGTTTTAACTTCTATACTCCATGAAATTAGTGGAATATCCTTGATAATTGCGGTTCATCCAGTATCTTTTCATGAAAATATTCTTCTAAGCATTCTTGAATTTTACCCCACAAAGCAGTATCATGTTGACAATTTGGACGTTGTTAATTCTTGGATAAATTAATTCTTGAACTTGTTTTATTGAATTCTTATATCATTGTCATCATCCTCATGTTTATAAAATGTTAAAAGTCATCTATGGCATGTAATGCATAGATGAACTTGGTATGATTATAACCAGGGATTATTCGATGTAATCATGACCGTAATGTTACAAATGATGTGGTAAAAGTTCTCATTAGCCCGTAGTGCATTGATGGACAGTTGTTGTCATGATCATGACCATTAATGAATACACGAATATCATTGGTCGTAGTGCAGGGGTGATTCGATGATGTGGATTATTTTATTAAGCTGAGTCCCAGCGATAACAGTGTTGAAAAACCTTTTAAATCATAGAAGATAGTAGATTTTATTCTCTACTTGACTCTTTTAATGGATTGCTTGTTCCGCTGCAGTTAAACTTGATGTTCGTTATATTTTATCAGTTTAACACTGTTGAAGGCTAATGATAATTTATTCTGCATTATTTTAGTCATAATATTTCTTACTAGGCTAGTTGAGCTCACCCTTTCTTTCACTGTTCTCTTCAGGAAATGAGAATATAGCTGGGACGAGTCGGGAAACGGAGTGATGGACCAGATGATAGTATTAGTAGTCCTCACTATTCTATTAAATAGTGTGACAATAATTGTAATGAGGACTCCTTTTGAGTTTGTATAGTCTCTAGTAGACAATAATTGTATTCAAACTCACAGTTATGTTTTGTCGTATTGTACCCGACAGTTGTATTAGTAAGTTGTATTTGTATTCTGTACCATGTATCTGACGACCCAAGATGGGTGATGTATACCTAATTTTGGGGGCGTCACAATTGGTATCAAAGCTTAGGGATATGATCCCTGGCTAAGATGTGAGAATAGAACTAGGAGGGGAGAGACGGGAAATTCCTTCGCTAGTATGACCTACCTAAGTTTATTTGCATGGTATTTTATTGGTCGGTCAGAATATAAGGATAATATATGACATATCAATTAACTTTTGTTTTGTGGCAGTATCTGAAAATGGCATCTGAGAATGTTGAGAATAGCAATGGAGCACAGGCGACTGTTGATTCACTACATATCAATAATCAGGATAATGTGCATCAAGAAGGTGACAATCCTCATTCAAACAACAACACTGACCAGATGATGAATGATGGAATGTTCAAAAGCTTTATGCAGTTCATGCAACAGCAGGCGAGAGCGGCTCCTGTCCAAAATATAGGTGGAAACACTGAAAACTCTCGGACAGTCACCGCTAAACAGTTTAAGGAGCTGGGACCACCGGAGTTTAAGGGAGAGCCAAAACCACTTATAGCAGAAATATGGATAAAGCAGATCACCAAGTTATTTGATGTCTTGGGATGCTCCGAGGAGCAAAAGTTTCCCTTTGCCGCCTTTATGTTGTGAGGAGAGGCAGATTACTGGTGGGAATCGATTAAGCGTACTCAACCTGCCACACTGAAGATGTCTTGGGAGAAGTTCCAAGAGCTGTTCAATGACAAATACTTTTCTGAAAGTGTTCGTCACATAAAGGAGGTGGAGTTCATCAAATTGGAGCAGAATAATATGACCGTGTCGCAGTATGAGGCTAAATTTGCTGAGTTGTCCCGGTTTGCGTCCCACTTGGTGGATAATGAAGAGCGAATGACGCGAATGTTTTTGCGAGGTTTGAAACCTAAGATACATCAACATCTTATTTCTCATAAATTGTGTTTGTATTCAGATGTTGTGAATAGGGCTCAGTTAGTGGAGCGCGATAACAAGTCAACGCAACCAAAAGAGAGCTGTCGACAAAATGATAATACCAGTGAGAGCAGTCATCGAAGCGGTGACAACAAGCGTGGAGGGAGTCAACAGGCCAGAAATGGTAACCACTTCGGTGGTAATCAGGGCCAAAACAATAAGAATGGTCATTTCAAGAAGAGGAGATTTAACAATGATGGAAAGACGTCAGCACCAGCACCCGTTGTTAAGGAAGGAGAACGACCACCTATCATATGTTTCAAATGCGGAGGAGAGGGGCACATCAGTCCAAACTGTGCGATGCCGTCTAAAGCATGTTATAATTATGGAAGAGAAGGTCATTTAGCTCGATTTTATCGTTTACCAAAAACAAGTTCAGCCAGGATGGAGACACCAAAGGCCGTCCCAGAAAAGTCAAAACCGGTAGTGCAAGGGAGAGCGTTTGTTGTGACCTCCCAGAAAGCAAGGAACCCGAATGAGGTCATCACGGGTAAACTTATCATAAACTCTAACGAAGTTTATACTTTATTTGATACCGGTTCTACCCATTCTTTTATTTCTCCTACTTGCGCTCATCGATTAAATTTGACTCCGGAGAAATTAGACTTTGACTTATCTGTTGAAACTCCATTGGGAGAAACCTTCATTACATCCACGGTTTATAAGTCCTGTTTGGTTCAAGTTGGTACCCACACATTACCTGTCGATATTATTTCAATAAAAATACTTGCATTTGACGTGATTCTAGGGATTGATTGGTTAACTACTCATCATGTAAAAATTAATTATTTTCGTAAGGTTGTTAGCTTTCATATTTCTAATTGACCTATTATGCGAATTCAAGCAACCAAACCATTAAAATCAATCGCTGTCATCTCAAGCCATAAAGCTATTTGTTTATTGAAAAACGGATGTCAAGCTTTCTTAGCTCAGGTCACGGATCTAAATAAAAATACGTCAGTTTTGAATGATATCTCTATTGTTAATAAATTCCCTGACGCATTCCCTGAAGAACTTCCTGGCCTACCCCCAGAGCGTGAAATTGAATTTTGTATCGACCTTGAACCCGGTACAAAACCCATTTCCAAAGCCCCATATCGAATGGTTCCTATTAAATTCAGGAGTTAAAGATCCAACTGCAGGAATTGTTAGACATTGGCTTTATTCGTCCTAGTACTTCTCCTTGGGGTGCTCCTGTGCTATTCGTGAAGAAGAAAGATGGAAGTATGCGACTTTGTATTGATTATCGGGAGTTGAATCATGTCACCATCAAAAATAGGTACCCATTGTCACGTATTGATGACCTGTTTGACCAGTTGCAAAGAGCACAATTCTTTTCAAAGATCGATCTTCGTTCTGGATATCATCAGCTGAAGGTTAGAACTGAGGATATTCCAAAGACGGCTTTCAGAACTCGGTACGGGCATTATGAATTCCCAGTCATGTCCTTTGGATTGACTAATGCTCCTGCTGCCTTCATGGATATGATGAACCGGGTATTCAAGGAATATTTGGATCACTTTGTGGTCGTCTTTATTGATGACATCCTTATTTATTCCAAAAGTCGTGAAGATCATGAGCAACACTTAGGGCTGGTACTCCAAAAGCTTCGTGAATACAAGCTTTATGCCAAGTTGAAGAAGTGCGAGTTCTGGTTGGAAGAGGTAGCATTCCTTGGGCATGTAGTATCAAGTCGTGGAATATCTGTTGACCCGGCAAAGATTGAAGCTATTCAAAGCTGGGAGCAACCTAAATCAGTGACCGAAGTACGTAGCTTTCTTGGTTTAGCTGGTTATTATCGGAGATTCGTGGAAGGATTTTCTCGAATATCTACTTCATTAACTCAGCTGACTCGGAAAGATACAAAGTTCGGTTGGAGTGAAGAATGTGAGAAGAGTTTTCAAGAACTCAAGAGGAGACTCATTTCAGCACCTGTTCTAATAATACCATCTGGCTCGGAGGGATTTTTCATCTACAGTGGTGCTTCGAGCAAAAGGTTGGGGTGCGTTCTCATGCAACATAGAAAAGTCATAGCCTATGCATCAAGACAACTCAAGGAATATGAGAGGAATTATCATACTCATGATCTAGAGTTGTCAGCTGTTGTCTTTGCACTTAAAATTTGGAGGCATTACTTGTATGGGGAGAAGGTGGAGATCTTTACGGATCATAAAAGCCTCAAATATTTCTTCACTCAAAAGGAACTCAACATGCGACAACGACGTTGGCTTGAACTGTTAAAAGATTATGATCATACCACTCAATACCATCCTGGAAAAGCGAACGTGGTAGCTGACGCATTGAGTAGAAGATCATATGCAAGTACGAGTGCGATATTGTCAACACAAAGGCCCATTTTGTGTGACTTGCAAAGGATGAAGATAGAGTTAAAGACTCCAGGGACCCATGTGATGATGACGAATATACGAGTAGAACTAACTTTAATCGATAAAGTTAAAGCTGCTTAAGCTACAGACCTAGAGCTGATGCGTATGAGGAAGAAAGTGCAAGAAGGGCTATGCCGGAAGCAAGAATCGATGAAGAAGGAATACTTCGAGTCAACTCCAAACTTTGTGTTCCTAACAACCCTGATTTAAAGTATGAAATCATGATGGAGGCGCACAACACACCGTTTGCAATCCATCCTGGAAGTACCAAAATGTATTATGATCTTCGTCATACATTTTGGTGGAGCAATATGAAGAGAGAGATAGCGCTGTTTATCTCAAGGTGTCTAACTTGTCAACGAGTCAAAGCGGAGCATCAAGTACCAAAAGGTCCATTGCAACCACTTGAAATTCTATAATGGAAGTGGGAGCACATTACCATGGATTTCGTTACCGGTCTTCCTAAGGTTTCTCAAGGTATTGATGCGATTTGGGTCATTGTTGATAGATTGACCAAGTCTGCTCATTTCTTACCAATACGAGAAACTTATACACTTGAACGTCTTACTCGTATGTACATAAACGAGATTGTAAGACTGCATGGTATGCCAGTATCCATAGTTTCTGATCAAGACCCAAGATTCACTTCACGATTTTGGGTTAGTTTACAAAAAGCTATGGGCACGGATTTACGATATAGTTCGGCATATCATCCTCAGACGGACGGACAATCAGAGAGGACTATTCAAACTCTAGAAGATTTATTAAGACTCTGTGTCCTTGACTTCAAGGGAAGTTGGGACAAGTTCTTACCATTGGTGGAGTTTTCCTACAACAATAGTTATCAAGCAAGTATTGGCATGGCTCTATTCGAAGCATTGTATGGAAGAAAATGTCGTTCTTCAGTATGCTGGGATGAGGTGGGTGAAGCAACGTTGTTGGGACCGGAGTTGGTACGTATGACTACAGAAAATATTCAAACGATCCGACAACGTATAAAAACCACACAAGATCGACAAAAGAGTTATGCTGATCTTCATCGAAAGGACGTGGAATTTGATATAGGAGATCATGTGTTCTTACGTGTTGCTCCATGGAAAGGAGTTACGAGATTTGGAAAGAGAGGAAAGCTCAATCCTCGATTCATCGGTCCATTTTTAATCCTCGATCGAGTAGGAACTGTGGCTTATAGACTCACTTTACCGCCAAGTATGTCTCGTGTTCATAACGTTTTTCACATATCTATGTTACGTAAATATGTGGAAGACCCGAACCACATTATTGAGTTAGAACTGGACGAAATAGCAGAAGATTTGACGTATGAAGAAGTTCCTGTTTAAATCTTGGATAAGAAGGAACATATTCTACGCTCCAAGGTTATTCCTCAAGTCAAAGTTTTGTGGAGAAACCACGATGTTGAGGAAATGACTTGGGAGTTAGAATCTGAAATGAAATCAAGGTATCCTTACCTCTTCGACATACCAGGTACGTACCCTAATTTTGAAGGCGAAATTTCATAAGAAGGGGAGGTTGTAAGACCCCAACTTTTATAAATAAAGATAAATTTTCTATAAATATCATTTTTGAATATTATAGATTTAATTTGACATAATGTTATAGTTGTGGGTAATATTTATAAATTTTGCAAAGTATGCAAGTTGTTATATAATATTCGATTGGTCGGGGAATATTCGTTTTAGCAGAGAATATTCGTACAATGGCACAATCATTGGTGTACCCCACAACGGAATTATTGTCGGATTGAGAAAACGATAAAAATATTTTATTAAAAATAACGACGAAAGTTTTACCATTGATACTGTTGAACTACTCGGTAGTAAAAGTACAGTAATACGTGTGGTTGCATAGTAGCACACGGTATTGATTATTAATGCTTATGTGAGAAGTCACTCAGTTTGATTCAATTATTGTTAGTTAATAATATGAATTATTTAGCGATAATGAAGTTTTGTTTTATTCGTATTATTAACATAATAAAACAGAAACATCTTTTTATATAAAACAGAATACTTTATTAAAGTTATTCTATAAATAGAATATATTATATTTTATTTAAAAGATTTTTCTTTAAAAATGGACCGTCAGATTAAAGTAATCAATCTGGACCGTTCATGGATTAGTTACTATGCATTCCATTTTTCTATAAATAGCAGCTCATTCCTTCATTATTTTTACGAATTCACTGAACTCTAGAGAGAGAAACTATAGAGAGAGAGAAGAAAAGTATTCTGCTACTTAACTACTTCCTTATTTCAGTTCTTCTTTAAAACGGTAAGGGGTGTTATTCTTTCTTATTCATGAAGAGAACTGTTGTTATTCCATTTCATATTATTCTGTTGGAACATCCTATCTGTGTGTTTTATACCGGACCTGGTTCTATTTTTATTATTATTCTGTTGGAACATCCTGTCTGTGTGTTTTATACCGGACCTGGTTTCGTCTTGTTATTATTCTGTTGGAACATCCTGTCTGTGTGTTTTACACCAGACCTGGTTCCATTATTTATTATTCTGTCGAAATATCCTGTCCGACGTAAAGATATCCTATCTGTGCGTTTACGCCGGACCTGGTTCCATTATTTATTATTCTGTCAGAATATCCTGTCTGTGCGTTTATACCGGACCTGGTTCCATTATTTATTATTCTGTTGGAATAACCTGTCTGTGCGGTCTATCGCATGCCGGGTGATTTCTTTTGTTATTCTATTCTTTATTATACTCAGTTGGTTAAGTTTTAACTTCTATACTCCATGAAATTATTCTATTCTTTATTATACTCAGTTGGTTAAGTTTTAACTTCTATACTCCATGAAATTAGTGGAATATCCTTGATAATTGCGGTTCATCCAGTATCTTTTCATGAAAATATTCTTCTAAGGATTCTTGAATTTTACCCCACAAAGCAGTATCATGTTGACAATTTGGACGTTGTTAATTCTTGGATAAATTAATTCTTGAACTTGTTTTATTGAATTCTTATATCATTGTCATCATCCTCATGTTTATAAAATGTTGAAAGTCATCTATGGCATGTAATGCATAGATGAACTTGGTATGATTATAACCAGGGATTATTCGGTGTAATCATGACCGTAATGTTATAAATGATGTGGTAAAAGTCCTCATTGGCCCGTAGTGCATTGATGGACAGTTGTTGGCATGATCATGACCATCAATGAATACATGAATATCATTGGCCGTAGTGTAGGGGTGATTCGATGATGTGGATTATTTTATTAAGCTGAGTCCCAGCGATAACAGTGTTAAAAAACCTTTTAAATCATAGAAGATAGTAGATTTTATTCTCTACTTGACTCTTTTAATGGATTGCTTGTTCCGCTGCAGTTAAACTTGATGTTCGTTATATTTTATCAGTTTAACACTGTTGAAGGCTAATGATAATTTATTCTGCATTATCTTAGTCATAATATTTCTTACTGGGCTAGTTGAGTTTACCCTTTCTTTCACTGTTCTCTTCAGGAAATGAGAATATAGCTGGGACGAGTCGGGGAATTCGGGGAATGGAGTGATGGACCAGATGATAGTATTTGTAGTCCTCACTATTCTATTAAATAGTGTGACAATAATTGTAATGAGGACTCCTTTTAAGTTTGTATAGTCTCTAGTAGACAATAATTATATTCAAATTCACAGTTATGTCTTGTCGTATTGTACCCGATGTTAGAGTTTATGCCCTAGAGACCAATTATTTGATATAATTGCTTAACATTTGATATTATTGTTGATTGAATAAATAAATGATTTTATTATGGTTTTATTTACTGCGTAATATAATTGTTAACATAATAAAATTCCTTAGAATAGTGATACAAATTATATAGTTTCAAGTATGTGACTTGAACATGGGATTATATAATTACAATTAGTATCATTGTTCTTAAATGTCCCTAGTCGAGTATCATTGTTGATGGGACAACAATGATGCATTGAGACTAGTATGTGGATTGACTGATGACCAAATATCATTGGTCATAAATATATGAGATATTAAGTCAATGCATAGGTACATGTTAGAGAACGATGTACTGGACAGACCCACCATGAGAATTCTATATGGAGCATTATGCGAAGTGTCATTAGCAATTCTCATAGTGACAATGATGTAATGGTCCTCCGACCTGAAACCACTATATTACTACACGAGAATTTATGTACTTTGATATCATCAAATGTCACCTTTAATAGGGTGGACTATAAAGGTGATTATTGGGTTCATTGTGAATCGTGTGAGAAATATGAGTGATCTAGATGGAATTTAACCATCCTATATTTTATAGGTGATATCCACAGGCCTCTTGATTGAGTAGGACTATGAAATGCATGGCCATGCTCAAATAATGATTTGTTTCATACAGTCTACTCATTGATCAAGAAAACTCAAATTAAATTATGAAGAGTATGACACATTCCATGACTCGAGTTTAATCTAGGATATTAAGGTTAAAAGGATTAAATTACATTGAAACATTGGTCACAAAAAGGTTGCATCGAATCATCGATCTTATTATTACTTGGGTAGCAGTGATACATTACTAGATGCCGCTCACCGTTTATAACTTTATAATATGATTTTAAAGTTATTGTCAACGTAATAATAACCTATAGGGTCACACACAAAGAACGTAATTAAAAGGAAATTAATTTAAATTGTAAAGATTTAAATATGTCAATATGATTGATATAATTTTAAATCACGAATTTAAATTAATAGGATAATTTATATATAGGTATATTAATTAAGTAAGACTTAATTAAGATATATATAAATTCGGATTTTAATAACATTAAGTTTTGATTAATTCCTCCTAACTGCTATATATATGATATATATCAGTCACTTTAGGTTTTACGTCAAAACAAAAAAAAACCCTAGCCGCTCTTAGAGAGAGACTAGAGAAAAATAGTTTAAAAATCCTCATCCTTGGTGGCTAGTACCGCGTTTCCTTCTTCTGCAGATCGTAGGACGATTCGTGTAGAGCGTTCGTGTGGATACCGTAGAGACGCAGTCCGTTTGAATTGCGTTGGAGATTCGACCGCATCGATTCTAGCTTTTACAATCGGTATAATTTCTTACCACTGAAATAATTGTTTTTCGCATGGATCCTGTTTTAGGGTTTCGAAATTGCTTTAACTTTTAATTTCCGCTGTGCGTTTCTGTATCGAAACCCCAACACCTGATAGTTGTATTAGTAAGTTGTATTTGTATTTTATACCATGTATCTGACGACCCAAGATGGGTGATGTATACCTAATTTTGGGGGCGTCACAACTAGGTTGTCATTTATCGAATCATATAGGACATTTCTCTTCTTTTACTAGAAGTGGTAGATTCTTTATTGATCATACATTATCTCCATGTACAACTTATTATACCAAAGCATGCCCTTTGATATACCCTAAGGGTCTAAAGAAATAAGTCAAAGTATAACTTGTCATACACAAGATACTATGATGATCTCAAGTCCAAGGATCACTTGTACTACTATCACTAAAGGAATTCCTATTGACAGGCAAGTAAAACTCCATTAGGTATTCCTTAGCGAGCCACGTTCAGTGAACTTATTCTTTAATAAGCACCTACATACTTGCTTTAGTGTCTCCATATAAATGATCATGAGATCAATCATCCTCATCCAATGAGTAAGCAACGTATGTACCAATCTATCCGGATTCACTAATCCCCAATTTAGTAATCCAATGATTGGGAACTATTTTAGTTTTAAGCTTTCTAAGAATTTTGATCTCATTAGAATGATCATCATCATTATTCTAAAAGCATTGCTTAAAACTATGGGTTTATCACATATTATAAAACAGCATCATGTAGATAATTAAAAGCCTTTAATAAATTAATACCTTTTATTAATAAATGAATAAGATTGTTACAAAGTATATGCTTTATCATCAAACATGATTGGCTTGTGTGCATACTACTTTCAGATATAACTGAATATCTTTGGCCTGTAGTGCAAAGATTAATGATTACCTTATGAATATCTTTGGCCTTTAATGCAAAGATGGACAGGTGTTGAGATGAACATGACCAATTGGTGATATAAATGAATATCTTTGCCCCGTAATGCAAAGATGAATATTTGGTTCAAGATGTATATTGATTGATGTCACAAGGATAAAATATTGATGATGGACTTTAAAATCATAGAAGATAGTAGACTTCATTCTCTACTTAACTCTTCTAATGAATTGTTATTTCCGCTGCGAATATTGATCTAAACTTGTTGTCTATTATATTCTATTAGATTTTTCCCTATTGACGACTAACGATAAATTGTTCTACATTATCTTAGCCCCCTAAAAAGGTCCACACAACCCATTCTGAGTCGCCAAATACATGATACAGAAATAACTACAACTTCATTATTACAATTGGCGCGTAAAATACGACAACACATATACTGTGAGTTTAAATACAAATATTGTCTTCTAGACAATATCCACACTCAAATAAGTCCTCATTACAATTATTGATACACTATTTTACAAAATAGTGAGGACTGCTAAATAACTTTCTAGAACCATCATTTTATACCCCGACTAGTTCCCGCTATATTCTCTCCTCCTGAGAAGAAAAATGAAACAAAATGGAAAAGGGTGAGCTCAACTAGTCCAGTAAAGAACATTATGACTAAGATAATTCATTATGACTAAGATAACGTAGAAAAAATTATCGTTAGTCCTCAACAGGAAAAAATCTGATATAATTTAATAGACAACAAGTTTAGATCAATATTCGCAGCGAAAATAACAATTCATTAGAAGAGTTAAGTAGAGAATGAAGTCTACTATCTTCTATGATTTTAAAGTCCATCATCAATATTTTATCTTTGTGACATCAATTAATATACATCTTGAACCAAATATTCATCTTTGTATTACGGGGCAAAGATATTCATTTATATCACCAGTTGTTCATGTTCATCTCAATACCTGGCCATCTTTACATTACAGGCCAAAGATATTTATAAGGTTATCATTCATCTTTGCATTTCAGGCCAAAGATATTCAGCTATATCACCATTTAGGACTGAGAATGATGAAAATATTTTAAAGAAAACGAATCCAGTGAGATAAAAGGACAAGAATTAGGGATTCGTACTTTAGTTTATCTAAGTTTAAAAATACTCCATAATAAACCATTGTGGAACAAAATTCAAGAATGAAGATCAAAACATGGATACAATCAAAGCTAGTAACCATAATAGACAACTTAGACAAAGAAAAAAAAATTAATTTTTCTGTGAATAGTGCCGTGTTTCGAAAAGGTGAGGATACCTCTCTTTTATTTTCGATTCCAACTTCCAGGCCATTTCCTTAATAGCATGGTTCCTCCACAAAACTTTGACTTGTGGTATAACCTTTGTTCGTAGGACATGCTCTTTTCTATTCAAGATCTTAATAGGTACCTCCTCGTACGTTAAATCTTCGACTATCTCGTCTGGTTCTAACTCAATAATGTGGTTTGGGTCTTTTACGTATTTACGAAGCATAGATATGTGAAAAATATTATGAACACGAGACATGCTTGGAGGTAATGCGAGTATATACACTACAACAAACAGGCTTATTAGTGACCGCATATCAGCGATTGCATATGGTCACAGATGAGTATTAGCGACCGATTGCCGTCGCTGATAGTAGTCGCAGGTAATCTGGTCGCTAGATGGACATCAGCGACCACTATTAGCGACCGACTTATCCACGACCGCCATTAGCGACCGAATCCGTTGCTAATCTGACACATGCTGAGTCAGTTGTTAGGGATGACGTGGCATAAGTGTTAACGACCGACAATAGTGACCGATGCGGTCACTAGTTTCCAACAAGCTATCAGCTACCGCTTTATAGTAGTAGCGACCGCATGCGGTCGCTGATGTTATTTTTTTTAAATATTTTTTCTGTTTTATGGATTTCCTAAAAATACCCTGCTTTGTACCTGTTTTCTATCCCAACACACATCAGTATATATAAGCATCCATATGAACATCCATCCATGATTTATATATATATATATATATATATATATCCCAACACATCCACAATAGTATATATAAACATCCATCCATATGATAGAATCGTAAACCAACACAATATATATAATGTTAGGACCAACACAACACAATACAATACAATCGTAAACATCCATATGATAGAATCTTAAACCAATACAATTGTCCAAAGAATGAATATAAAAGTACAAGGCTTTAAATATCTAAAAAACAAGTCTAGCTCTTCATGGATCATCCAAATTAGGATCCTATAATTAACAAAATAATAAAACATGTTACGTGTGTTGATACTGCTATGACTTAGGGAAATCTAAACAATAGACAATGTAGTAAAACATATAAGTAAGACAGTGACAATAACAATATCTATTTATACCTCATTGCCATCCCGATGTTGTGCTGCTGCCGCCACTGCATCTGCCAACTCATCAGGACTCAGAGAATGCATATGCCCGACCAGTATACGAAGAAGATCACGATCCCGATAGATCGCTCTCACACAATTAGTAGGAGTATAATAGGTTGGATGACCTGATAACTGTGTAGACTGGGTAGCAGAACTGCCTATGCCACTGATGGTCGGACGTCGCTTTTGTCCTTAGCCTTTAATGTAGTTTTTCTTCACGACAGACGCCCTCTCCCACAATTCTTGATCAATCGACGGACGCGGGGTACCTTCAGGATAGTGCTCGTTCATTAAGCCCTTATAAGTGTCCTGTCAGAAGGTCAACAATTAAATAGTTAAAAATAAATAAAAAATGCTAAAAAAGGTCGTCACAATTTATAAACAACATATTAGTAAAAAGTTAACTTATTACCACTATCTGAACAACATCAGGCAGACCATCGCGGGTGGCCACATACACATCCAACCAATTGATAGGTTGACCTTGAGACTGAGACTCCAACAGTTCATTTTCTCATATTAATATGTAAATATATGATATTTTAGCTACAAAACATGACTGTAAACCTAAAAACAAATAACTGAGGATCTATACGTACCCTGGCAGTAATATGCTACAGTTGTGATATACTGCAGCCCCGATACGTGCTTTTTGCCTTTTCGCCTTCAGATACACCTGAGGATCTGTTCGAGGCTGCAGTCTTGCGTCTCTTGACCCAGCTCTTAGCTCTCCACTAGTCACACATCTGCACCCATATGGGTTGTACGCACCACTAGGGGCTATACTCATGCATATACTGTTCACCTTGTCCTGGATGGTCAATCTCAGCATTATGCAGGGCTTTCTGTCGTTCCTTGTTCAGATTATCTTTAGTTCGAACAACGCACTTCTGCCAAAACAGTGTCTAAATAACTGATGCATGCGCGTCGTCCCATCTATACCTTTTCTGCAAATAAAACAACAATAATAATATTAAAACTGTTATATTACCATAATCCAACATTACTAAACAATATTATTTGATTAACTATGTATTATCTATCAGAGTGATAAAAAAATATACCTGAAATTCAGCCCAAACTGTATCCTTATGGGCGAGAGGTGTGCTCGCCCACGTAATCGCTGGCGTAGGCCAGTTTTGTAAGCATAATTGTGAAATGCACTTCACAATTTTACTATCTTGAAAATCACTACAATATACAACAATTTACATTAAAATATATTTATAACAATGGAAATATAAAATGGTTATATATACACGATGTTTAACTTACGTGCTTTCTGGAGGAGGACGGATCTGTATGAGAATGCGATCATTCGGATTAGTCGGGGCCTTCGGCACATGATTTGGGCCCCGACCCAACCCACATTTTCGTTGTGCTGGTTCAGAAGACATCTATAAATAAAAAAATTTAGGATGTTAGTATGAGTTATATGATTTACATATATAAATAAAATGACATTCATTAATAAGTAATTGTATAAAATAGTTAACTACGTCAACTATAAATGAAAGGTACATAAACATGTCAAGGATATAGAAAATATGTATATATGTAATTGTATGTAATACAATTAAAACTAAACATACATTTTATAGAAAATCTTTGTCTGAGTCAGAATCATTTTGTATAAGTAAAAGGACAATAATGACAAGTAATTGTATGAAATAGTTAACTACAACAACTATAACAGAAAGGTACATAGACATGTTAAGGATATAGAGAACATTCCTATATGTAATTGTATGTAATACAATTAAAACTAAACATACATTTTAATGAAAATCGTTGTCTGAGTCAGAATCATTTTGACAAGTATCGGAGATTAATAACCAGCTTCTTCTTCAGATTCAGTGTCAGTGTCAGTCAATAACTCTTCCTCAGTATCAATGTCATCTGGCACAATAACTGTCTCTCGGGATCCAATTCATCAGGTTCATCTCCACACTCTAGCTGGATTAATTCATTGTTGTCCTCTATATTTATTATAGGAGGTCTATGAAGCATCTCCTCTTGGTAGAAATCCCCGTCTATTACTTGAACACGACTACGCGCGGGAGTATGAAATACAACTTGCCAATCTGTAGGCGGTCTATCCCTTTTCCTAACAGAACTAGGAGTGTAGTATACTTATACTGTTTGAGTTGGTAAAACAAACGGTTCGTTGGAGTACGCAGACCTATGGAGGTCAATATCGACGATTCCATGTTTGTCAACACGTATCCCTTTCTTTGAATCAAACCAACGACACTTGAACAAGTTAATATGACCCCCGTACGTGCCCTTGTACGACAAATCTACGATTTCCTCCAACTCCCTATAAAAGGCACGACCAAGCTCATTGTAATAATTTCCTTGAACACACACTCCAGTATTAGTTGTTCTTTTACCGCGAGCATATGTCTTTGTATGAAATTCACATTCATTTATTTTGTAACAATTGCGAATGACTTGGTCCCTGTCTGGACCCATAGCTAGGACTTGTATATTTGCAAGAATTGTTCCCTCATTAAGAACCTACAAAAATTCTATTGAATTAAATACATTCATTAATTAATACAATATATGTCATTCTTAATTAACTTAACTTACTTTGTCCTTTAGCCAAAGAGTAAATTTTTGATCACGACTAACTTGAATATCTTTATCAGTGATGCCGGGCCGATTTGCTTTCAACTCGTCATCGTATGTTCTATACAATTTTATAAACATTAACATATATTAATATGAGATTGTAGGTTAAGATATAGGTCCAATACATATGAATTTTACATGTATACCTCACAAATTCATCAATCTCCTCATAATTGAGAAGAATGTAAGTATGCGCAGCATGTAATTCTTGCTCAGAAAAGAATATGCGCTTTCCTTTTCCATAAGCGCGACCCGGTAAACCAAATATAGAAAGCCGACCATTTAGTTCAAAATTGCCCCCATCATTATGTCTCGGGACTCGATTGGCCTTTGTCAAGACTTCGTTGGAAAAATAGTCTGAGACAAACGTAGATATCTCATCGAAACTGTATGCCTCACATATCGACCCCTCGACATAAGCTCTATTCTTCACCTTCCACTTAAGGTTTCCCATAACCCTCTCGAAAGGGTACATCCATCGATATTGAGCTGGGCCACCAACACGAGCTTCATAGGGTAGATGGATTTGCAAATGCTCCATAGAGTCGAAAAAACCAGGAGGAAATATTTTTTTAAGCTTACACGTGATCTCAATGATGTTATTCTCAAGTATAGACATGTCCTTTTCATTTAACATTTTTGAACATATGTCTCTGAAGAAACGACTAAGATCAGTCAAAGCATCCCATATTGGTTTATCAAGCAAGTCCTGAAACGCTATAGGCATGAGTCTCTCCATGAACACATGACAGTCATGACTCTTCATCCCTTGTAATTTCCCACCTGTAACACACCTTGTAATGTTTGACGCATATACATCTGGTAGTTTCAGAGACTTTATCCATGTGCACACATCTTCAACCTGCTTTTTGGACAATATGTACCTTGCATGCGATTTGACCATCTTACCATTAGTAGATTCATAAAGTTCTAATCCAGGACGCTTACAAATATCTTTCATGTCCAACCGTACCTTATCATTATCTTTCGCCTTGCCCGCAACACCCATCACGGTGTTAAACACATTGTCGAACACATTCTTCTCAATATGCATCACGTCTAGATTATGACGAATCAAATTTGTAGACCAATAAGGCAATTCCCAAAAGATGCTTCTCCGAACCCAATTATGAGACACGCCAAACCCATCGATGATGTCAAAGGCAATAATCTAACCGAATGGGATGACCAACAATCTCATCACACGGTCACGCATCTCCTTCCCCGACAGTCGTGGTGCTGGCATATCATGATCTACTTTTCCTTTCCTGAAGTTTTCTCTATTTCTTCGAAACGGGTGATTTACCGACAAGAAACGACGACGACAATCAAACCAGCATGACATTCGACCATTTGATAGATTGAAATAATTTGTATGATCCATACAATATGGACAAGCCAACTTCCTGTGTGTAATCCATCCAGATAACATACCATAAGCAGAAAAGTCACTTATAGTCCACATAACCGCTGCCCTAAGGTTGAATTTTTTTTCGTGAAAACATCCCAAGTCTATACTCCATCCTCCCACAATACCTTCAACTCGTCTATAAGAGGTCTCAAGTAAACATCTAGGTTCTTTCCAGGACTCTTGAGACCAGGAATCACGAGTGAAAGAAATAAGTATGGTTGTTTCATACACATCCAAGGAGGCAAGTTATACGAAGTAAAAATCACAGGCCAGTAGGAGTACGGAACAGCTGAGTGGTCGAACGGGTTGAAACCATCAGTGGACAATCCAAGCCTCACATTTCTAGGTACCAATGCAAACCCGAGATGTGCTAAGTTGAAATATTTCCAAGCCTGCCCATCTGCAGGATGGTTCAGTTCTCCATCTTTGGTTGGAGATTTCGCATGCCAAGTCATATGTTCAGCTGTTCTTGATGACATGTACAATCTTTTGAGCTGAGGTGTAATTGAAAAATACCTTAAAATCTTAAAAGGTATAATCGCCTTTTTTATAGTCACACCCTCTTTATTAGGCCTAAATCGATCATGACTGCAAAACGTGCACTTTGTCTTCTGTTCATTTTCCTTACAAAATAACATGCAATCGTTCGGACATGCATCGATCTTTTGATATCCAAGACCCAACTTCTTCACCATTTTTTTACAATAGTAGTAGTTATCGGGCAATTTTTCACCGACAGGCAACATACTCTTAATGGCCCTCAAGAGTGACTCAAAACACTCATGGCTCATGTTGTGATCAGCCTTGATGTTAAGTAATGTCGCCACTGCAGAAAATGTAGTGTGCTTCGTGCAACCATGCCACAACGGTTCGCTACCCTCGTCTAACAACTTAAAGAATTCTTTGGCATCAGAATTCATAGGTTGCTCTCTGCCTTGTTCCCAATCAAAATCCGGTCCTGCAATATCATAAACCATGTCATTCATACGATGGGTACTGCTGCCTGGATTGTGTACTTGTGCGATGCAACTATCTCTTCTCTGTCCATGTGCCTACCAACATTCTTCGTAATTGTTCATGAACCCAGAAACAAGTAAATGATAATTTACTATGTCTATGTCCATATAATTTACATTCTTACACTTCAAATAAGGATATATTATCTTGCTCTGACCATTAACACATTCCGGGTGACTATACGCAAATCTAAAAATACTTGGCAACCAGCTCTAAATTCTGTTGTAGCACCTATCTGGGCAATTAACTTTTGTCGTCTCATCCAACTACGGCCTGAATAGAGCTCCATGATACCACGGTACCTATGTTGACATGAATTATTGTATTCCCTTGTTAGAGATTTACAATTCAGCTCAATGCCATTTATGATGCTTATAAATACATATAGACGTATATGTACATATATAACATGAGTGTACATATATAACATTAGGTGATGAAAATATCTTGATGGTAAAGTTTGAAGAACAACCAATGGACTTTGCAATGTGTTCTAGAAACTATAACGCTGCGTATATCAAGATTGCAAAAAAAGGCATACTATTAGTCCCTCAACGTGGGACTATTAGTCCCTTAATGTGGGACTATTAGTCCTAGCTATAAAGTCATTTGATAGCTTAAATTATGGAGGACTAATGAGATTATATAATACCTCATAAATAGCCTTAAAATGACAAAAAATAGTCCAAGGACTTGAAACTATTTCCTAATACTCTCTTATCCACACAATTGTCTATATTTCTCTCTCATACATTCCATACCAAAAATGTGTGGACACTAAACTTATTTGGCTTACTAAGTAGAATACATGCAATTTAACAACATGTTGTAAGCAATTTCAAGCAAATATTGAAGTATGGGCAGCATATAAGGTAAACCATGATTGCCCATGAATTCCATTATGGCAGAATCGCCACATATAGTGTACACTTAAAGAGTTCAATTTGCTTCAAAACAGTTTTTAGACTCAATTAATCTTACCCAATTCACTTGAATTACTTCATAAAACAAGTATAAAGAGTTCTTGTTCATTACCCAATTTGCTTCAAAATAATTTTTAGACTCAATTAATCTTATCCAATTCACTTGAATTACTTCATAAAACAAGTATAAGAGTTCTTATTCATTACCTCACCTAAATTGCTCTTTTTGAGCTTAAAACTCTCTAAGGAGCAATTTATCAAACATAATATGGGCATTATTTATATGGATATGTTTCACTAACATTTGTACATGCTTTAAACCATATTCACCTTCCTTATTACTTCGCACAACAACAACTAAGCTCCTTCTAATTCACAACTCATTTATCACAGCTCAATCATAACAATTTAATATAAATCTTTCAATTGTTGATACTAAAATCAAAATTAGAACTTACCTTATAATAATGGCTCAATGGGCTGAATTTAATTCTTACGGTTCAGCTGTAATCCACCCTGTTGTTGTTCTTGTTATCCAAAAAAGACCCCAGCCCAGCTCACTCTTTAAATGGAATGAACGGAATAGAGTTTTTAGCTCAAAAAGAGTAATGAACTGTGTATGAAGGATGTAGTTATAATTATAAATGTTAGAACTAAAATAAATGACCCAAAGAAACCATGAGTGCACAGCATAGTTGTACTAATATGTTCCAAAAATTAGATAAGTAAGAAAATGGAATGAGAAATCCAATAAGAGTATATGCAAAAATGAACGTGGCTACTTTTTTTTATGACAACCAAGGAAAGACAGCAAATAAAGTTTTAAAATATAAATTTTAAAAAAAGCTCAAAAAGAAGAATGTTGCTTTTGAAAATTTCAATCACCAAAACACTTATACTAGTATACCATTAAGCACTAATCAGTGTTATTTTAGCAAATTGCTTGTTTAGCCCAAACACCATACACAAAATCAGCTATTGTAGCAACATATTAAGCAGTGTGCTTTCTACTTTAGAACAATTTGCAGATAACTCAACTATGAAAACATCAAACATTCACAAATACAGTATTCACTAATTGATTAATTCCATATTAGTCAATAAATTAACAAAAACCCAAATCTCCATTCACAAAACCAAATCAGAATGAATAAACAATTACAAAATCAATAGTTGAACAAAACCCTAAAGGAGAAACCCTAAATTGAACAAGATATATAGAGGGGACATGACAAAACTTAAGATTTGGAACTTTTTTATCTTTCGTTTGAGGTTGTAATGGTGCAACTCGGACTTGTAATGAAGAAGTAGAAAAAAATTCCCCTAGCTCGTGGTGAAGGCAGCACCCCCACTTCTCTCTCCCCCTACTCCCTCTTCTCCTTTTCGCTTGTTTCTCCCTTTCCTTTTTTACTTCTGTACTGATCGAGCGAACGCCTGAATTTGATTAAGTTAATGAGAATCAGCGACCTCCATCAGCGACCGCATGTGGTCACTAATTTTTAATGATGTGGACATATCAGCGACCGCTAGCAGTCGCTGATAAAGAGTGGTCGCCGCGCCAAAGTTTCGCACCAAATTTTGGGAGGGAAATTCATTCCAGCGACCGATCAGCGACCGCATGCGATCGCTGATATAAACTAGCGACTAGTATCCTTATCGGTCGCTAGTACTATTATCAGCGACCGGATAAGGTGGTCGCTGATATCATTGGTCGTAGATAGGCCTTTTTTTGTAGTGATAGGCCACATTTCCTATTCGATCAAGAACCTTAAATGGACCAACAAATCGTGGATTGAGCTTTCCTCTCTTCCAAAATCTTGTAACTCCCTTCCATGGACCAATATGTAACAATACATGATCCCCCAATATTAACTCTTTAGTCGATCTTGTGAGGTTTGTATACGTTGTCAGATCATTTGGATCTTTTCTGTAGTCATACGTACCAACTCTGGTCCCAACAATGTTGCTTCACCCACCTCATCCCAACATACTGGAGAACGACACTTTCGTCCAAACAACGCCTCGAATGGAGCCATGCCTATACTTGCTTGATAACTGTTGTTGTAGGAGAATTTCACCAATGACAAGTACTTATCCTAACTTCCTTTGAAATCTAGGACACAGAGTCTTAATAGATCTTCAAGAGTTTGAATAGTCCTTTCTGATTGCCCATCCATTTGAGGATGGTATACCAAACTGAATCGTAAATTCGTGCCCATAGCTTTATGCAAACTAACCCAAAATCGTGAAGTGAATCTTGGGTCATGATCTGAAACTATGGATACTAGCATGCCATGCAATCTCACAATCTCACAATCTCATTTACGTACATATGAGCTAGACGCTCAAGGGAATAAGTCTCCCGTATCGGCAAGAAATGTGCAAACTTGGTTATTATATCAATAATAACCTAAATCGCATCTATGCCTTGAGAAACCTTGGGAAGACCTGTAACGAAATCCATGGTAATGTGTTCCCACTTCTATTTTGGAATCTCAAGTGGTTGCAATGGACCTTTTGGCACTTGATGCTCCGCCTTTACACGTTGACAAGTTAAACATCTCGAGATAAGCTCTGCAATCACTCTCTTCATATTTTTCCACCAAAATGTATGTCGAAGATAATGATACATTTTGGTAACTACCAGGATGGATTGCAAACGGTGTGTTGTGTGCCTCCATCATGATTCTATGTTTCAAGTCAGAATCGTTAGGAACGCAAAGTCTGGAGTTGACTCGAAGTATTCCTTCTTCATCGATTCTTGCTTCTAGAATAGCACCTTCTTGCACTTTCTTCTTCATACGCATCAGCTCCAGGTCCGTAGCTTGAGCATCTTTAACTTTATCGATTAAAGTCGGTTCTACTCGTATATTTGACATCATCACGTGGGTCCCTAGAGTCTTTAACTCTATCTCCATCCTTTGCAGGTCATACAAAATTGGTCTTTATGTTAACAACATCGCACTCGTACCCGCATACGATTTTCTACTCAATGCGTCAGCTACCACGTTTGCTTTTCTAGGATGATATTGAATGGTATGGTCGTAATCTTTCAACAGCTCGAGCCAACATCGTTGCCGCATGTTGAGTTCCTTTTGGGTGAAGAAATATTTAAGGCTTTTATGATCCGTATAAATCTTCACTTTCTCCCCATACAGGTAGTGTCTCCAGATTTTCAATGCGAAAACGACTGCTGACAACTCCAGATCATGAATAGGATAATTCCATTAATATTTTTTGAGTTGTCGCGAGGCATAAGCTATAACTTTCCCATGTTGCATGAGAACGCATCCTAACCCTTTGCCTGAAGCATCGCTGTAGATAACAAATCCATTCGAACCAGATGGTATTGTGAGAACAGGTGCCGAAATGAGTCTCCTCTTAAGCTCTTGGAAACTCTTCTCGCATTTCTCGCTCCATACGAATTTTGTATCTTTTCGAGTCAGTTGAGTTAACGGAGTAGCGATTCGAGAAAATCCTACCACGAATCTCCGATAATAACCAGCTAAGCCCAAAAAGCTACGCACTTCGGTCACCGATTTTGGTTGCTACCAACTTTGTATTGCTTCAATCTTTGCCTGGTCAACAGATACTCCATGTTTTGACACCACGTGCCCAAGGAATGCTACTTCCTCAAGCCAGAACTTGCATTTCTTCAGCTTGGCATATAGCTTGTTTTCACGAAGCCTTTGAAGTACCAGCTTCAAATGGAGCTCGTGATCTTCACGGCTTTTGGAATATATGAGGATGTCATCAATAAAGACAACAACGAAATGATCCAAATAATTCTTGAATACTCGGTTCATCATATCCATGAAAGCCGCAGGAGCATTAGTCAATCCAAAAGACATGAGTAAGAATTCATAATGTCAGTACCGAGTTTTGAAGGTAGTCTTCAGAATATCCTTAGTTTTAATCTTCAGCTGATGATATCCAGAACGAAGATCGATCTTTGAAAAGAATTGTGCTCCTTGAAACTGGTCAAATAGGTCATCAATGCGAGGTAGTGGATAACTATTCTTGATGGTGACATGGTTCAATTCTTGGTAGTCAATACAAAGTCGTATACTCCCGTCTTTCTTCTATACGAATAAAACAGAAGCACCCCAAGGAGATATACTAGGACGAATGAAACCGATGTCTAACAACTCCTGTAGTTGGACCTTTAACTCCTGAAGTTCAATAGGAGCCATTCGATATGAGGTTTTAGAAATGGGTTTTGTACCAGGTTCAAGGTCAATAAAGAATTCAACTTCACGTTCTGGGGGGTAGACCGGGAAGTTCTTCAGGAAATATGTCAGGAAATTTACTAACAACAGAAATATTTTTCAAATCTGAAGTGTTTTTGTTTAAATCCATAACATGGGCTAAGAAAGCTTGACATCCGTTTTTCAATAATTAATAAATGAATGACTTTATGGCTTGATATGATAGTGATTGATTTTAGTGGTTTAGTTGCTTGAATTCGCATAACAAGTTGGTTAGGAATATGAAAACTAACAACCTTACAAAAACAATCAATTTTGGCATGATGAATAGTTAACCAATCAATCCCTAAAATCACATCAAATGCAAGTATCTTTAAAAAAATAAGATCAACAGGTAATGTGATGATGCCAACTTGGATCAAGCAAGATTTATAAATAGTGGATGTAATGAAAGTTTCTCCTAACGAAGTCTCAACAGATAAGTTAAAGTCCAATTTATTTAGAGTCAAGTTCAAACGGTGAGCACAACCAGGAGAGATAAAAGAATGGGTAGAACTGGTATCTAGTAAGGTATAAACTTTACAAGAGTTTATGATTAGCTTGCCCGTGATCACTTCGTTTGGGTTTCTCGCATTTTGGCCAGTCACGACAAACGCTCTTCCAGGAACCGCTGACTTTAACTTGTCCGGGACAGCCTTAGGAGTCACTATCCCTGTTGGACTTGGTTTCGCTACAGAATAATCTCCAGCTATATGACCTTCCTTTCCATAGTTATAACATACCTTGAATTGTTGTGGGTAGTTTGGGCTGATATGTCCCTCTTTCCCGCATTAATAACATATGAACGGTGGTCGTTCCCCTTCCCTAGAAACAGTTGATGCTGGTGTTGACGTTTTCACGTTGTCATTATTGTACCTTCTCTTTTTGAAATCTCCTCCCGACTCGCTTCTTCTATTATCATGGCCACGATTACCAACCGAGTGGTTACTGCTTTTATTCGAATATTTTCCTCCCCGTTGGTTATCATTGCTCCGATGACTACTGCCACCAGTATAACCTTGGTTGTGGTCCCTCGGTTGAACATACTCATTATCTCGCTCTAATAATTGAGTCATGTTAACAACATCTGAATATAGAGAAAATTTGTGAGAAATAAGATATTGCCGAATTTCGGGTTTCAGACCTCTAAGAAACATCCGCATCATACGTTCCTCATTCTCTACCAAATGAGGTGCAAACCTAGATAACTCCGTGAACTTAGCCTCATACTGGGACACAGTCATGTTGTTCTGTTCCAGTCTAATAAACTCTACCTATTTCATATGACGAATACTTTCAGAAAAGTACTTGCCATTGAACAGTTTCTGAAATATTTCCCAAGACATATTGAGTGCAGCTGGCTGGATACGCTTCACAGATTTTCACCAGTAATCTGCCTCACCATAGAATATAAAGGTGGCGAATGGAAACTTCTGTTCCTCCGTGTATCCAAAGACATCAAATATCTTGGTAATTTGCTTAACCCATGTTTCTGCCTTGATCGGATCCGGCTTTCCCAGAAACTCTGGTGGTCCCAACTCTTTGAACTGCTTGGTTGTGACAAGCCACGCGTTGCTATCATTTCCACTTGTATTTTGTACATGAGTCTCCCTCGTCTGATTTTACATGAACTGCAAAAAGCTTCTAAACATCCCATCATTCATCGTTTGATCGGTGGTGTTGTTTACAGGAGGAATATTGCATTCCTGTTGCACATTACCCTGGTTGGTGATTAAAGGTATCTCAACGGTCTCATTCACTCCATTGTTAATATTTTCAGCTGTCATTCTCAAATACTTTACAAAATAAGGGTTAATTAACAAATTAACATATCACATATATCCATGTATTCTGACCAACCAACAAATAAGCTTAGGTAGGACACACTAGCGAAGGATTTGCTCGTCTCTCCCCTCCTAGTTCTATTCCCCGATCTCCGCCAGAGACCATATCCCTAAGCTCTGATACCAACTGTGACGCCCCCAAAATAGGTATACATCACTCATTCAAAGTCGCTAAATACATGGTACAGAAAATAACTACAACTTCATTATTACAATTGTCGTGCAAAATATGACAACACACATGTTGTGAGTTTTAATACAAATATTGTCTTCTAGACAATATCCACACTCAAATAAAGTCCTCATTACAATTATTGATACACTATTTTACAAAATAGTGAGGACTACTAAAATAACTGCCTTAAAACATCACTCTACATCCCGACTAGTTCCCGCTATATTCTCGCCTCATGAGAAGAAAAATGGAACAAAATAGAAAAGGGTGAGCTCAACTAGCCCAGTAAAGAATATTATGACTAAGATAATATACAACAAATTATCATTAGTTCTCAACAGAGAAAAATCTGATAGAATATAATGGACAACAAGTTTTAGATCAACAACTGCAGCGAAAACAGTAATCCATTAGAAGAGTCAGGTAGAGAATGAAATCTACTATCTTCTATGATTTAAAAGTCCATCATCAATATTTTATACCTATAATATCAATCAATATACATCTTGAACAAAATATTCATCTTTGCTTTACGGGCCAAAGATATTCATTTGTATCACCAGTTGGTCATGTTCATTTCAACACCTGTTCCATCTTTGCACCACGGCCAAAGATATTCATCAGGTGATCATTCATCTTTGCACTACAGGCCAAAGATATTCAGTTATATCATCATTTAAGACTGAGGATGATGAAAAATATCTTAAAGAAAACGAATCTAGTGAGATAAAAGGACAAAGATTAGGAATTCGTACTTCGGTTTATACAAGTTCAAAAATACTCCATAATAATCAATTGTGGAGCAGAATTCAAAAATAAAGATCAAAACATGGATACAATCAAAGATAGTAACCATAATGGACAACTTGGACAAAGAAAAGAAAATTTTAATTTTTCTGTGAATAATACCGTATACGTGAATAGTAACTCCGACATGAAAAAGATAAAAATTTCACAAGAGAAATCATACTTCGTGAATAGTACCGTATTCGTGAATAGTGTCATATACGTGAATAGTGCCGTATACGTGAATAGTAACCCCGACATGAAAAAGTAAGAATTTCATAATAAAATTCATACTTATATTTCAGTATAATGATATTGAAAGAAATAACATCATTTACGAAGAAAATAACATCCATTACCACAAAAGAACAGTACTTCTGACTAGAATATCGGATGTAATGCTGAAGGAAACTTGTACTGAATAGTAACTCTCAAATTATCTAAATACTCACAAAAATATGCGCGATAGTATAGAGAGAGAAAATTTTAGATTCAGGTGTGATTTTCAATTCTAACTAAGCACCCTATTTATAAGAAAATGCCAGAATGCCAAAGCAGACTAAATTAATAAAATAATATTTTTTTCAAAAAATTTCACGCTCGCCATAATTGATCAAATTTCAGCACACCACGGTGGGGCCCACCAAATTCAAAATTTCCACATCAACCAAAAGTGGGGCCCACCCATGTTTTTAATAAAAAAAAATTTAAAACTTCAATAATTCATAATAAATAGCCCTTTTATCAGAAAAATACGAATTTTATGTCCATTCCATAGAAAATTTAATTCTCTACAACTTTGTAGAAGAAAGTTTTTCTAAATTCTAAACAGAAAATAACCGAAATCCACATACGGACGATTTTCAACACCTCTATTCTGACAAAATATTGATAAAATATCTCATTAATAATTCTTTCATTTATATCCACATAAATATTTTCCTATCCTTCATTTATATCCACATAAAATAAATATTTCTTTATTATATAAATCAATAATTAATTATTCACAAATAATATTACAGAATCACAATAATGACAACTAGGTCGTTCCCAGGAAAGAAGGGGCTTTCCGATAAGGATTTCTCCTTACTAGCGCGCAATTAAATAACCTAACCCATTTTTTCGACAGAACTTTCTAAACATTGCCAAATGCTATCTAATAATATTATTCAAATAATATGAATTATTGATCTGATAATGAAAAATACTATGTAGTGACAATTATTGAAACAACAATAATATAAAATATCAACGTAGCAATTATTGAATCAATAAAATAAAATATTGAGCAGTAATTACTGTAACAATTATTGAGTATTGTCTTCTTACGTAAGAATCAATAATTCAAAAATACTGTGCAATACCGTGTGCTACTGTGCAACCACGCGTATTACTGTATTTTAACCACCAGGTATTCCAACAGTGTTAACGGTAACAACTACACCGTTATTTATAAAAATTTAAACTTGTCATTTTTTTCATCCGACCATT
This sequence comes from Panax notoginseng, assembly GCA_016801055.1. NCBI lineage: Eukaryota > Viridiplantae > Streptophyta > Magnoliopsida > Apiales > Araliaceae > Panax > Panax notoginseng. Next base: position 182,701,238 of record CM029018.1, read on the forward strand.
TTCCGTTATGGGACCCACAAATAGTTGCGCCGTCATACGAATATTCGTCGACAACAAAAATATTTCACGACCAAACGAATATTCCCCGAGAACAATTAATATTTTATAATCACTTGCTTATTTTGTAAAATTTACATATTTCACCCATAACCAAAGCATTATATCAAATTAACACCTTATTATTTCAAAATAATGAATAGAGAAAATCCAATTTTATTTATAAAAAGTTGGGGTCTTACACTTATCATATAAATCAATAATTAATTATTCACAAAAAATATTACAGAATCACAATAATGACAACACTACAAGAAAACCAGCTATTTTTGACGGACTAGTCCATCGGACTTAAGGTTATTTCGTCGTAAATGATATTACTTCCGATGGAATAGCCCGTCAAAAATTTGGACGAATATAATGTCGTCAAGCTTAATTTCGTCTATTATTCGGTTGGAAATACTTAATTCCGAGGGATTTATTTCTGACAGAATGGTCGTCCGAATTAACCTATAGTCGACAGAATTGTTCTCGACGAAAAGATTACATCGAGTACATCTTGCCACGTGGACAGGCGCGAAAACCTGGTCTTTTTTAATTCCGAGGGATTATCCGTCGGGCATAATTTAATATCCGTCGGAATTAATTGCGATAAAATAAATTATTTATATTAATAGCATTTGCCAAAATTAATTGAATATATTATTTCCGATAGAACTTCCGTCGGAATTATATTTTTATTTTTTTTCAGGTTCATTTTGCTTTTACATTTTCCAGGTTTTTAAACCACATTTATTGTACCTGAAACCTGTTTATCACAACAATACATACAATAATATTCAACCCATATTACAACTACATCCAACAACCAGCAAATATCATAATCAACCCATAATACAATGTTCTACAACAAAACTAAACTTATAAACTACATATGACTTATATAAACTTCAAAACTAAACTACATAAATATAGAACAATAATCCTGTACAAATAACAATGAAATGGCGCCGAATTATCATCACTACGTGCTTATACAATTAATGTTCTGCAAATCATCTATATATACAGATATATGATATACACTATATATATATATATATATATATATATATATATATATATCAACCTAAACTAGCTAGTACTACCACCAGTATTTTCAGAGTCATCTGGCGGAGGTCGACGTTACTGCTCGGGTGTTCGAAAATCCTGCTCGCCATCACCATCGATAGTAGTGTCACCCTGTTGATACAAACAAAAATAAAATGCATGAGCCCGTATGAGAGAATCAAAATAGACAGTATGAAAATTAAATGACATGCAAATTAATAAACTTAAAATAAATATAATACCTTAGTAGGTGGGAGCTGACTCTCTATCGGGCCAAAAGCCTCAGAGAGTAAGGTAACCACCAATCGGAGCACCTCGTCGCGTATCCGATAAACTACTCCTGCGGGATACCCGTACTCTCAACGGTCGCCCCTACTGAAATATCATGCGCTAGATGGTGAAGGCGAGCTCGGCTAGGCAACTCCTGACGACGGATAACCAAATGCGTACGAAACGTCTCCGACACAGCCGTCATGACCCTCTGGAAAATTTGGTCACCCAAGTCAGCGCCCGTGTGAGATGGTCCAACATGTGCTCTCGGACACTGGCGCTGGCGCTGGCTAGAGCCTGCAAAAACAAATATATTATTACAAATAATATTTGCAATTAAATTATAATAACTTATATAGCAAAAAGAATATTACCTCCAGGTAATGTATACGCTGGTACCCTCGGTAGGCCCAACACTCGATACCTGCTGGCACTACTACTAGGGGGATCCTGAGACGCGACTCATAGTCTCAATTCGTCATCCTGAGATAATACAATCTCAGTCGGAGGAATGGTATAATCTAACAGCTCATCACCCCCTAGCAGCCTCCAACTTAGCTATACCCTAGTCCTGAAGCCTGACATTCCTAACTTCAGTTGCAAATTTTGAAAAATATTCATCAAATTTATTCCATTCATCTCCATCTGCAGGGTGAGTCAACTGACTGGGCACAACGTCCCTTCTTTTGTGCCAACTCATATGCTCAGTAGTGTGCGACGATATAAATAGACGCTTCAGTCTGGGCGCAAGAGGAAAGTACCGTAAAATCTTAATAGGCACTTGTTTCTCCTTACCCCCACGTTTTTTCGTCTTGTACCACGGCAAATTGCATATATCACACTGCACCTTATCTCTGTCATACCCATAATATAACATGCAATCCTTCTCACAAGCATCGATCTTCTCATACCCCAGATTCAACCATTTTACCATCTTCTTCACTTCATAATAATTCGCAGGTAGAGTATGATCAGCCGGTAAGAACTCACTGATAATAGCAAGTAAATCATTGAACCCTCGCTCACTACAGTCATGCTCATTCTTGAAGTGTAAAAGTTTCTTCACTGCAGATAGCCTGGTATGCTTATCATTTCCAAGAAACAGTGGGACCCTTGATTCAGATAATATCTTGTAAAAGGCGTTAGCTGTATCATTTGGCACGTGCTAATCACTGCTTGACAAATGCTCATTTTCAGACCAATCAACATTAGAAGGGCCATAACCATCGACCAACATCTCCACGACATCATAGTCATCGGGATATGAATCACATTCAATTGTTTGGTCTACAGTGTCGGTCACTTCTCTCAACTCAACTGATTCCCCGTGATGAATCCATAACGAATACCCATCCACAAACCCACGTGAAAACAAGTTAAAAATAATTTCATTGGCTTTCTTCCAGATCATATTTTTACACTTAACACACAGGCATCTCATCTTTCCGTTTGGATCATCAGCATGTTCTATTACTTTGTTTATAAAATTGCAAACCCCATCACGGTACGCATCAACTAATCCCCTTCCATCTACCCTTATCCTACAGTACATCCAACTTCGGTCGGCTGACATCTATAATTGAAAATAAAACGGTTGTATTAGAAAGGGAATGTTCATGTATGTGGTCCATGCATGAATAATATTTTCCTAGTACATATCTCCAATGTACAGGGGTTAGGCTTCTATCCCGTTCCTGGATGCGTCTCCTCACTAGTGCTAATCTTGAGGACGTTTCTTCTGTTTTAAGAAAATTTCAGCAGCACCTCCCCATGGTTTCTAAGTATACGCAATAAACCAAGACAACTTAGTCTAAGTATACATTCGGAGAACATGTAGAGATAACCAGCTGAAAAAACCTCAAAACAAAAAAAACGAACCCTTGTGATTTGGCACCTGCCTAAATGAGAGATAACATCTAGTAACAGTCCTAAAATGGGGACTATTCGGCATTCACTCCTACTGAGTGAATGTCAAACGGGTTTTTAAGATTCTATTAATAGTACATGCATGCACATAAAGGATTTATTTTGCCAACTGGTTCCTCGGCAACTGGGAAAAAAAGAGAGTCGTAGTTCCTGGTTGTGTCCTATACTCGAATAATAAAGTTATTACTACGGACATTTCTCACTGTTCTATCATAACAGATGACAACATTCCGAAGGAGTTCCATTAAGCTATTGAACAAAGTCCCAAGTTAAGCAACCCTCTAGATGAGCGAACGATCACTTTTCTGCTAGGAATTAATCATCTCCCCATATATATGGGTCCAATCCATGACATGGACAGCTTCTCACCACTCTAAATTCCTCAGATGGATAATTCTCCTAGAAAAAGAGCTGAGACGTTCTATGAGAACTACCCATCTGAGGAATTCGGAGTGGTGAGAAGCTATCTATGTCATGAATTGGACCCATATATATGGGGAGAGGATTCATTCTTAGCAGAGAAGTGATCGTTCGCTCATCTAGAGGGTTACTTAACCTAGAACTTTGTTCAACAACTTAATGGCAATCCTTTCGGATGTTGTCATCTGTTATGATGGAACAGTGAGGAATGTCCTTCGTAATTTAATTAACTTTATTATTCGAGTATAGGACACAAACAAGAACTACGACCCCTTTTTTTTTTAATTGTTGCCGAGAAACCGGCTGGAGTACTATTAGTTGCAACTGCTACGTCGAATCCTGCATACAAGGAAGAGTACATATATGTAAGAAGAGTATTATCGAGTTTATTAAAAATTGTGGCAAACTAAGCAAATGCTACTTAGTTTATTTTGCCAATGATAAACTAAGTAAGTGGTATTTAGTTTATGAGAATTGTTATTTGGAATCTATATAGACTACTATTCGATATTCACTCCTATTTGTCAAACGGGTTTCTAATTAAGTTACAAAGTATATTATTTTATTTTCACGACAACATTCTTATATATTCAGTCTCTCTGAATTGCATCCCAACTAAGCAAATGCTACTTAGTTTATTATTTTAATTTGATTTAATTTATTATTTTATTTTATTTTAATTTAATTTTAATTTATTAATTATTTTTATTGCTTTTAGTTTATTTTATTTTGTATTATATAATATAATTTTAAAATTTTTTTATTAAATTAAATTAAATTTATTTTAAATTATTTTATTTAAATTAAATTTTATTAAATTTATTTATTTTATTCTATTCTATTTTATTATTTTTATTTTATTTTATTTTTTATTGAATTGTATTTTATTTGTATTATATTATATATTTTTATATATTTTTTATTAAACTTAATCTATTTATTAAATTAAATCAAATTTGTTTTATTTTATTCAATTAAATTTAATTTATCATTTTATTTTATTTTACTTTATTTTGTATTATATTATATTATCTAATTTTTAAAATCTATTTTATTTAATAAACTAAATTAAATTAAATTTATTGTTTTATTTATTTTATTTATTTATTAATGATTTTTTTAATTTAATCTATTTATATATTAAATTATATTTATTTCATTTATTAAACTTTATTTTATTTTATTCTGAATTATATATTAGTATATTAAATAGTGAATTTTAATTTTATTTTGTTTTTTTAATTAAGTTGATTAAATTAATTGATATTTGAAGTATAAATTATTTGTCAGAAACTAATTAAGTAAATGCTACTTAATTAGTGAATTTTAGTATTAGAAAATTAAGTAATAAATAGTTATTAGAGCCAACAGATTTTGCATCTCAAAAATTCTGACAGAATTTTCTTGGGTAATTTCGTCGGAAATATCAAGATTCACATTCCTTTACTGTTATGAACATACAACATACAATATTGAAATTGAAAAAATATACACTGCAATTACATAAAGAAAAACAAAACCAAACAATAAAATGGATGTTATACATGTACAGAAGCTGCAAATGACCAATTTCAGACCCAAATGACCAATTTCAGATAAATTATAAACAAAAAACAGAATCTATACATTATAATACCAAAATTCTAGTAATATCAATCCAAAAACAAAATAAATTTAGACCAATTGTACATTATAATACCAAATTCATACACAAATTTTATACTACTAACATATAATATATACTCAATACCTGGAAAATTAGGATGGAAAATTAGGAGAGAACAGAGTCGGTGACCGGCGGAATTGGGTGGTGACCGGCGATAGTGGGTGGTGGGTGGTACCGGGACAGGGGGTCGGGGATCTGGGGGAGAGGGGTGGGGGTACCGGGGGAAGGGGGTTGGGAGTGGGGGGTACCTAGGGGTGGGGTGGGGTACCGGGACGTACAGGGGGTGGGGGGAATACCGGGGGAGAGGGGTGGGGATATCAAGGCAGGATGGGGCCGGGGGAGGGAACGAGGGTACCTGGTGCAAGGTGGGGGGGACCGGGGGAGAGGGGGTTAGGAGTGGGAGGTATGAGAGAGAGAGAGAGAGAGAGAGTAAACTGTAGGTATTTAGAGAGAGAGAGATATGAAAATGTGAGGACGCTGTAGAAGAAGAAGCGTTTGTTTAGGTTTATTTCCGACGGAAGTTCCGTCGGGTTTAGGTCCCTCGAAACTATCTTAAGGCCGACGAATATTCTCTCAAAAATAACCCTCGTTCTGTCGAGGTTATATTTGGGGCTGGCGGGAATCTTGGCGCCACCAGTGGAGCCCTACTTCCAACGGAATTCGGTAGGAAATAAACTATTTTCGAGGGATATATGTCTGACGAATTATTCCCTCGAAAATGTACTAATATCGACGGAATGTAGTGCGTCGGAAAGAATTTCGTCGGAATTAGCCTCTTTCTTGTTGTGCAACTAGGTCATTCCCAGGAAAGAGGGAGCTTTCCGATAAAGATTTCTCCTTACTGGCGTGCAATTAGATGACCTAACCCCTTTCCTAGACAGAACTTCCTTAGACATTGTCGATAATGCTATCTAATAATATTATTCAAATAATATGAATTATTGATCTGATAATGGAAAATATTGTGCAGTGACAATTATTGAATCAATAAAATAAAATATTGAACAGTAATTACTGTAACAATTATTGAGTAGTGACTTCTTACGTAAGAATTAATAATTGGTGCAATACAATGTGCTACTGAGCAACACCGCGTATTACTGTATTTTAACCACCGGGTATTCCAACAGTGTTAACGGTAACAACTACGACGTTAATTATAAAAACTCATACTTGTCGTTTTCTTCATCCGACCGTTATTCGTTATGGGGCCCAGAAATAGTTGTGTCGTCGTACGAATATTCTCCGACAGCAAGAATATTCCACGACCAAATGAATATTCCCCGACAACAATGAATATTTTATAACCACTTACTTATTTAAAATATTTGCGCATTTTTTTCATAACTAACCACATTAATCAAATCAATCCTTTACTATTTCAAAATAATAAATAGAGGAAATTCTATTTTATTCATAAAAATTGGGGTCTTACAACCTCCCCTCCTTATGAAATTTCGTCCTCGAAATTGACGTACGTACCTGGTGTTTCGAAAAGGTGAGGATACCTCGCTTTCATTTTCTTTTCTAACTCCCAGGTCATTTCCTCAATAGTATGGTTTCTCCACAAAACTTTGACTTATGGTATAACCTTTGTGCGTAGGACATGCTTCTTCCTATCCAAGATCTTGACAGGTACCTCGTTGTACGTTAAATCTTCGGCTATCTCGTCTGGTTCTAACTCAATAATGTGGTTAGGGTCTTTCACATATTTACGAAGCACAGATATGTAAAAAATATTATGAACATGAGACATGCTTGGAGGTAATGCGAGTCTATAGGTCACATTTCCTACTCGGTCAAGAATCTCAAATGGACCAACAAATCGTGGATTGAGCTTTCCTCTCTTCCCGAATCTTGTAACTCCCTTCATGGAGCAAAACGTAACAATACATGATCCCCAATATTAAAATCGTGGATTGGGTTCTTACAACTAAATTATAGATAAATTAAATTATAAATCTTTAAAAATTTATCCTTTGCTTTCTTTTAATTGAATTCTTATATCATTGTCATCATCCTCATGCTTATATTATGATGAAAGTCATCTTTGACTTACGTGCATAGATAAACTGTTGATTGGTATGATTATGACCAGGAATTATTTGGTATAATCATGACCGTAATGTTACAAATGATGTGGTAAAAGTCCTCATTGGCCCGTAGTGCATTGATGGACAGTTGTTGACATGATCATGACCATTGGTGAAAACACGAATATCCTTGGCCCGTAGTGCATGGATAATTCGTGGTTATGATAATAATGAATATTCTTGGCCCGTAGTGCATGGATAATTCAGTGATATAGATTATTTATTAAGTTGAGTCTCACCGATAAAACTGATGATAAACTTTTTAAATCATAGAAGATAGTAGATATCATGCTCTACTTGACTCTTCTAATGGATTGCTTGTTACGCTGCTGCTAAAACATCTTTCTAGAACCATCACTCCATACCCCGACTATATCCTGCTATGTTCTCACCTCCTGAGAAGAAAAATGGAACAAAAAGGAAAAGGGTGAGCTCAACTAGCCCAGTAAAGAATATTATGACTAAGATAATATACAACAAATTATCATTAGTTTTCAACAGAAAAAAATCTGATAAAATATAATAGACAACAAGTTTTAGATCAACAACTGCAGCGGAAACGGCAAACCATTAGAAGAGTCAAGTAGAGAATGAGTTCTACTATCTTTTTTAGATTTAAAAGTCCATCATCAATATTTTATCCCTGTAACAACAATCAATAACCATCTTTAATCAAATATTCATCTTTGCACTACAGGCCAAAGATATTCATTTGTATCACCAGTCGGTCATGTTCATCTCAACACCTGTTTATCTTTGCACTGCGGCCAAAGATATTCATCAGTAATCATTCATCTTTGCACTACGGCCAAAGATATTCAGTAATATCATCATTTAGGACTGAGGATGATGAAAAACATCTTAAAAAAAACGAATCCAGTGAGACATAAGGACAAATAGTAGGGATTCGTATAACAGTTTATCCAAGATCAATAATACTTCATAATAATCAATTGTGAAGCAGAATTCAAAAATAAAGATCAAATCATGGATACAATCAAAGATAGTAACCATAATAGACATCTTGGATAAAAAGAAGAAAATTTTATTTTTCGGTGAATAGTGGCGTATTCGTGAATAGTGCCATATACGTGAATAGTAACTCCGACACAAAAAGTTCCAAATTTGATAAAAGGTTCATATCAATATTTCAGCATAATGATATTGAAGAAAATAATGTCATTTAAGAAGAAAATAATATCCCTTACCTCAAAATAACCGTACTTCTGACTGAATATCGGATATGAGGCTGAATGAAACTTGTGCTGAATAGAAACTTTCAAAGTATCTACATACTCACAAAATACACTCAATAATCTAGAGAGAGAAAGAGAGAAAACTTATGAATTCTGGTGTGATTTTCAATTCTAACTTAGCCCTCTATTTATAGAAAAATGTTAGCACGCTGAAGCAGACTTAACCTGCAACCTGATGGCTTTACCTGCTACTATTTTCACCCACCACATTTGAATAAAAATCTCAGCATATTTCATCACCAACCAAGAGTGGGGCCCACCAATTCTAGAATTTTCCACCAAAATGACAAATTCCGCAACTTCTATAGTTTCTGAACCAGTCATCTCATAAAATTCATAATAAATCATACGTTCATTTTTAACGGTTCAAAATTTGTGGACATATACTCAACTTATATATGTATAACATATCCAAAAATTACCATGATCCAACGGTCGGATTAAAAATTATAACCCCCGCAAAATATCTCAAAAATCCTGATTTTTAATACATCCATTCCGACAAAAATACTGATAAAAACCTCAACATTAACTCCTTCATTTTTAATCACAAAAATATATCCCTCATTTATATCCACATAAAATAAATATTTCCTTATCATATGAATCAATAATTAATTATTCACAAATAATATTACAGAATCACATTTATGACAATCAGGCCGTTCTAAGGAAAGAGGGGGCTTTCCAATAAGAATTTCTCCTTACTAGCGCAATTAGATGACCAAACCTCTCCTTAGACAGAACTTTTTAGACATTGCCAATAATGCTATCTAATAATATTATTTAAATAATATGAATTATTGATCTGATAAAGAAAAATACTGTGCAGCAATAATTATTGAAACAACAATAATATAAAATATCAACGCAGCAATTATTGAATCAATAAAATAAAATATTGAACAGTAACTACTGTAACAATTATTGAGTAGTGCCTTCCTTCGTAAGAATCAATAATTCTAAAATACTGTGCAATCCGTGTGCTACTGTACAACCACGCGTATTACTGTATTTTAACCACCGGGTATTCCAACAGTGTTAACGGTAACAACTACGCCGTTATTTATAAAAACTCAATTTTTGTCGTTATCTTCATCCAATCGCTTTCCGTTATGGGGCCCACAAATAGCTGCGCCGTCGTACGAATATTCTCCGACAGAAAGAATATTCCACGACCACACGAATATTCACCGACCAAAAATGAATATTTTATAACCACTTGCTTATTTGAAATATTTGCGCATTTTACCCATAACTAACCATATTAATCAAATCAACCCTTTCTATTTTAAAATAATAAATAGAGGAAATTTAATTTCATTTATTAATAAGTTGGGGTCTTACAACCTCCATTCCTTATGAAATTTCGTCCTCGAAATTGACGTACGTACCTGGTGTTTCGAAAAGGTGGGGATACCTCGCTTTTATTTTTGATTCTAACTCCCAGGTCATTTCTTCAATAGCATAATTTCTCTACAAAACGTTAACTTGTGGTATAACCTTCGTGCGTAAGACATGATTTTTCCTATCCAATATCTTAACAGGTACCTCCTCGTACGTTAAATCTTCGGCTATCTCGTCTGGTTCTAACGCAATAATATGATTCAGGTCGTCCACATATTTACGTAACATCGATACGTGAAAAACGTTATGAACACGCGACATACTTAGCGTTAAGGCGAGTCTATAGGCCACAGTTCCTACTCGATCGAGGATTTCAAATAAATCGAAGGCTTGAGGTTTCTTCTCTTCATCGACTCTTACTTCTAGAATAACACATTCTTGCACCTTCTTCTTTATATTCATCAACTCCAGGTCTGTAGCTTGAGCGGCTTTAACGTTATCGATTAAAGTCAATTTTACTCGTATATCATCACGTGGGTCCCTAGAGTCATTAACTCTATCTCTATCATTTATAAATTATACAAAATAGGTCTTTGTGTTCAACAATATCGCACTCGTACTCGCGTACAATCTTCTACTCAACGCGTCAGCTACCATGTTCGTTTTTCCAAGATGGTATGGTCAGAACAGGTTCCGAATGAGTAGCCTCTTGAGCTATTGGAAAATCTTCTTGCATTCCTAGCTCCATACGAATTTTGTATCTTTCTGAGTCAGCTAAGTTAACGGAGTAGTGATTCGAGAAAATTTTTCCACGAATCTCCGATAGTAACCAGCTAAGCCCAGAAAGCTACGTACTTTGGTCACCGACTTCAGTTGCTCTCAATTGTGATTCATATCCCAATCTTGGATAGCACGTCACAATGACACCTATTATTTTACCACCACGCAAATATAGAGTCCCTTACGGAGAGTCTGGTTTTGGTGCATTCCACAAAGGAAGTCACCAGATAGAGGCTCGGGCACCAACTTCTATAGTTAGGTTTTTAACTCCTAAAGTTCAATAGGAGCTATTCAATATGAGATTTTAGAAATGGATTTTGTATCAGGTTGAAGATCAATACAAAAATTCAATATCACGCTCTGGGTTAGGCCAGGAAATTTTTCAGGAAATACGTCAGGAAATTCACTAACAACAGAAATATCATTCAAATCTGACGTATTTTTGTTCAAGTCCATGACATGGGCTAAGAAAGCTTGACATTCGTTTTTCAATAAACGAATGGCTTTATGGCTTGGTATGACAGCGATTGATTTTAGTGGTTTGGTTGCTTGAATTCGCATAACAAGTTGGTTAGGAATATGAAAACTAACAACTTTATGAAAATAATCAATTTTGGCATGATGAGTAGTTAACCAATCAATTCCTAAAATCACATCAAAAGCAAGTATCTTTAAAGAGATAAGGTCAGCAGGTAATGTGATTGTGCCAACTTGGATTAAGTAAGATTTATAAACTGTAGATGTAATGAAAGTTTCTCCTAACAGAGTCTCCACAGATAGGTCAAAGTCTAATTTCTCCGGAGTCAAGTTTAAACGTTGAGCACAAGCAGGAGAGATAAAAGAATGGATAGAATCGGTATCTAGTAAGGTATAAACTTCGCAAGAATTTATAATTAACTAACCCGTTATACCTTCGTTCAGGTTCCTCGCATTTTAGGCAGTCACGACAAACACTCTTCCAGAAATCGCCGACTTTATTTTGTCCGTATCCGCCTTTGGTGTCACCATCCCTGTGACGCCCCCAAAATAGGTATACAACACCCATTTTGAGTCGCCAAATACATGGTACAGAAAGCAAACTACAACTTCAATAATACAATTGTCGTGCAAAATACGACAACACATACTGTGAGTTTAAATACAAATATTGTCTTCTAGACAATATCCACACTCAAATAAATCCTCATTATAATTATTCAAACACTATTTTACAGAAATAGTGAGGATTGCTAAAACATCTTTCTAGAACCATCACTCCATACCCCGACTAGATCCTGCTATGTTCTCACCTCCTGAGAAGAAAAATGGAACAAAAAGGAAAAGGGTGAGCTCAACTAGCCAGTAAAGAATATTATGACTAAGATAATATACAAACAAATTATCGTTAGTCTTCAACAGGGAAAAATCTGATAGAATATATTCGACAACAAGTTTTAGATCAACAACTGCAGCGGAAATAGCAAACCATTAGAAGAGTCAAGTAGAGAAAGAATTCTACTATCTTCTAAGATTTAAAAGTCCATCATCAATATTTTATCCCTGTAACATCAATTAATAATCATCTTTATCCAAATATTCATCTTTGCACTACAGGCCAAAGATATTCATTTGTATCACCTGTCAGTCATGTTCATCTCAACACCTGTTCATCTTTGCACTACAGGCCAAAGATATTCATCAAGTAATCATACATCTTTGCACTACAGGCCAAAGATATTCATTAATATCATCATTTAGGACTGAGGATGATGAAAAATATCTTAAAGAGAACGAATCCAATGAGACAGAAGGACAAATAGTAGGGATTCGTATAACAGTTTATCCAAGATCAATAATACTTCATAATAATCAATTGTGAAGCAGAATTCAAAAATAAAGATCAAAACATGGATACAATCAAAGATAGTAACCATAATAGACATCTTGGACAAAAAGGAAAAATTTTATTTTTCGGTGAATAGTGTCGTATTCGTGAATAGTGTCGTATACGTGGATAGTGCCGTATACGTGAATAGTAACCCCGACACAAAAAGTTTCAAATTTGATAAAAACTCATATCAATATTTCAGCATAATGATATTGAAGAAAATAATATCATTTAAGAAGAAAATAATATCCCTTACCTCAAGATATCAGTACTTCTGGTCGGAATACCGGTATAAGGCTGAAAGAAACTTGCTCTGATAAATAGAAACTCTCAAAGTATCTAAATACTCACAAAACACACTCAATAATCTAGAGAGAGAAAGAGAGAAAATTTGTTTCTGGTGTGATTTTCAATTCTAACTTAGCCCTCTATTTATAGGAAAATTTTAGTAGGTTTGACCTGTAACCTGATGGCTTTACCTGCTACTATTCCCACCTACTACATTTGAAATATAATTCAGCACATTTCTTCACCAACCACAAGTGGGGCCCACCAATTCTAGAATTTTCCATCAAAATGATAAACTCCGAAAATTCAACAATTTCTGAACCAGTTATCTCGTAAAATTCATAATAAATCATACGTTCATTTTTAACGGTTCAAAATTTGTGGACATATACTCAACTTATATATGTATAACATATCCAAAAATTACCACGATCCAACGGTCGGATTAAAAATTATAACACCCTCAATATTTCTCAAAAACCCTGATTTGATTTTTAATACCTCCATTCCAATAAAAATACTGATAAAACAACTCAACATTAACTCCTTCATTTTTAACCACAAAAATATGTCCCTCATTTATATCCACATAAAATAAATATTTCCTTATCATATGAATCAATAATTAATTATTCACAAATAATATTACAGAATCACATTTATGACAACCAGGCCGTTCCCAGGAAAGAGGGGGCTTTCCAATAAAGATTTCTCCTTACTGGCGCGCAATTAGATGACCAAACCTCTCCTTAGACAGAACTTTCTAGACATTATCAATAATGTTATCTAATAATATTATTCAAATAATATGAATTATTGATCTGATAATGAAAAATACTGTGCAGCAACAATTATTGAAACAACAATAATATAAAATATCAACGCAGCAATTATTGAATCAATAAAATAAAATACTGAACAGTAATTACTGTAACCATTATTGAGTAGTGCCTTCTTACGTAAGAATCAATAATTGACGCAATACAGTGTGCTACTGTATTTTAACCACCGGGTATTCCAACAGTATTAACGGTAACAACTACGCCGTTATTAATAAACAACTTATACTTGTCGTTTTCTTCATCCAATCGCTTTTCGTTATGGGGCCCACACAAGGCTGCGCCGTCGTACGAATATTCCCCGACAGCAAGAATATTCCACGACCAAACGAATATTCCCCGACAAAATGAATATTTTATAACCACTTGGTTATTTTGCAAAATTTGCACATTTTACCCATAACTAACCTCATTAATTAATTTAACACTTACTATTTCAAAATAATAAATAGAGGGAATTTAAATTTCATTTATTAATAATTTGGGGTCTTACAGTCCCAACTGGACTTGGTTTCGCTATAGTACAATCTCGAGCGATATGTCCTTCCTTTCCATAATTATAACATACCTTGAACTTTTGTGGGCAGTTTGGACTTATATGTCCCTCATCTCCGCATCTGTAACATCTAACTGGCGGTCATTCTCCTCTCCTAGAATTTGTTCCTGGTGCTGGTGCTGCTGTCGACGTCTTCCTGTCATCGTTAAATCTTTTCTTCTTGAAATTTTCACTTGACTCACCTCTCCTATTATCATGGCCACGATGACCACCCGAGTGGTTATCACTTTTGTCTGTATTTTTTCCTCCTCGCTGGTTCTCATCGCTCCGATGACTGCTGTCACCAGTATAACCCTGGTTGTGGTCCCTCGGTTGAGCATACTCATTATCTCGCTCTAATAATTGAGCCTTGTTTACAACATCTGAATATAAAGAAAATTTATGAGAGATAAGATATTGCCGAATCTCGGGTTTTAAACCTCTCAGAAATATCCTTGTCATTCGTTCCTCATTCTCGACCAAATGAGGTGCAAACCTGGATAACTCTGCAAATTTCGCCTCGTACTGGGACACCGTCATGTTGTTTTGTTCCAGTCTAATAAACTCTACCTCTTTCATATGACGAATACTTTCAGGAAAGTACTTGTCATTAAACAGTTTCTGAAATGTTTCCATGACATGTTGAGTGCGTCAGGCTGGGTACGCTTCACAGACTCCCACCAGTAGTCTGCCTCACCGCATAACATAAAGGTGGCGAATGGAACCTTCTGTTCCTCCGTGCATCCCAAGACATCGAATATCTTGGTAATTTGCTTGACCCACGTTTCCGCCATGATCGGATCCGACTTTTCCTTAAATTCTGGTAGTCCCAATTCTTTGAACTGCTTGGCTGTGACAAACCGCGCGTTATTATCATTTCCACCCGTATTCTACACACGAGTCTCCTTCGTCTGATTTTGCATGAACTGCAAAAAGCTCCTAAACATTCCATCATTCATCGTTTGCTCGGTAACATTATTTACAGGAGGAATATTATCTTCCTGTTGCACGTTCCCCTGGGTGGTGATCAAATGGGTCTCCACGGTCTCATTCACTCCATTGTTAACGTTCTCTACTGCCATTCTAAAATACTGCCACAAAACAAGGGTTAATTGACATGTCACATATTATCCCTATATCTGACCGACCAAATAATTACCAAATAAACTTATTCAGGTCATACTAGCGAAGGAATTCCCCGTCTCTCCCCTCTAGTTCTTGTCTCGCATCTCAGCCAGGAATCATATCCCTAAGCTTTGATACCAACTGTGACGCCCCCAAAATAGGTATACAACACCCATTCTGAGTCGCCAAATATATGGTACAAAAAGTAAACTATAACTTTAATAATACAGTTGTCGTGCAAAATACGACAACACATACTGTGAGTTTAAATACAAATATTGTCTTCTAGATAATATCCACACTCAAGTAAGTCCTCATTACAATTATTCAAACACAATTTTACAGAAATAGTGAGGACAGCTAAAACATCTTTCTAGAACTATCACTCCATACCCTGACTAGATCCTGCTATGTTCTCACCTCCTGAGAAGAAAAATGGAACAAAAAGAAAAAGAGTGAGCTCAACTAGCCCAGTAAAGAATATTATGACTAAGATAATATACAACAAATTATCATTAGTCTTCAACAGAAAAAAATCTGATAAAATATAATAGACAACAAGTTTTAGATCAACAACTGCAGCGGAAACAGCAAACCATTAGAAGAGTCAAGTAGAGAATGAGTTCTACTATCTTCTAAGATTTAAAAGTCCATCATCAATATTTTATCCCTGTAACAACAATCAATAACTATCTTTAATCAAATATTCATCTTTGCACTACAAGCCAAAGATATTCATTTGTATCACCAGTCGGTCATGTTCATCTCAACACCTGTTCATCTTTGCACTACGACCAAAGATATTCATCAGTTAATCATTCATCTTTGCACTACAGGCCAAAGATATTCAATAATATCATCATTTAGGACTGAGGATGATGAAAAATATCTTAAAGAAAATGAATCCAGTGACACAAATAGTAGGGATTCGTATAACAGTTTATCCAAGATCAATAATACTTCATAATAATCAATTGTGAAGCAGAATTCAAAAATAAAGATCAAAACATGGATACAATCAAAGATAGTAACCATAATAGACATCTTGGACAAAAAGAAAAAAATTTTATTTTTTGGTGAATAGTGCCGTATACGTGAATAGTAATCCCGACACAAAAAGTTTTAAGTTTGATAAAAGGTTCATATCAATATTTCAGCATAATGATATTGAAGAAAATAATATCATTTAAGAAAAAAATAATATCCCTTACCTCAAAATAACCGTACTTCTGACTGAATATCGGATATGAGGCTGAATGAAACTTGTGCTGAATAGCAACTTTCAAAGTATCTAAATACTCACAAAATACACTCAATAATCTAGAGAGAGAAAGAGAGAAAACTTATGAATTCTGGTGTGATTTTCAATTCTAACTTAGCCCTTTATTTATAGAAAAATGTTAGCACGCCGAAGCAGACTTAACCTGCAACCTGATGGCTTTACCTGCTACTATTTCCACTCACCACATTTGAATAAAAATCTCAGTACATTTCTTCACCAACCAAGAGTGGGGCTCACCAATTCTAGAATTTTCCACCAAAATGACAAATTCCGCAACTTCTACAGTTTCTGAACCAGTCATCTCGTAAAATTCATAATAAATCATACGTTCATTTTTAACGGTTCAAAATTTGTGGACATATACTCAACTTATATATGTATAACATATCCAAAAATTACCACGATCCAATGGTCGGATTAAAAATTATAACCCCCGCAAAATATCTCAAAAATTCTGATTTTTAATACCTCCATTCCGACAAAAATACTGATAAAAATCTCAACATTAACTCCTTCATTTTTAATCACAAAAATATATCCATCGTTTATATCTACATAAAATAAATATTTTCTTATCATATGAATCAATAATTAATTATTCACAAATAATATTACAGAATCATATTTTTGACAACCAGGCCGTTCCAAGGAAAGAGGGGGCTTTTCAATAAAGATTTTTCCTTACTAGCGCGTAATTAGATGACCAAACCTCTCCTTAGACAGAATTTTCTAGACATTGCCAATAATGCTATCTAATAATATTATTTAAATAATATGAATTATTGATCTGATAAAGGAAAATACTGTGCAGCAATAATTATTGAAACAACAATAATATAAAATATCAACGCAGCAATTATTGAATCAATAAAATAAAATATTGAACAGTAACTACTGTAACAATTATTGAGTAGTGCCTTCCTTCGTAAGATTCAATAATTCTAAAATACTATGCAATCCGCGTGCTACTGTGCAACCACGCGTATTACTGTATTTTAACCACCGGGTATTCCAATAGTGTTAACGGTAACAACTACGCCGTTATTTATAAAAACTCAATTTTTGTCGTTATCTTCATCCAATCGCTTTCCGTTATGGGGCCCACAAATAGCTGCGTCGTCGTACGAATATTCTCCGACGGAAAGAATATTCCACGACCACACGAATATTCACCGACCAAAAATGAATATTTTATAACCACTTGCTTATTTGAAATATTTGTGCATTTTACCCATAACTAACCACATTAATCAAATCAACCCTTTCTATTTCAAAATAATAAATAGAGGAAATTTAATTTTATTTATTAATAAGTTGGGGTCTTACAGATGGTAGCATTAGTAGTTCTCACTATTCTGTGAAATAGTGTGATAATAATTATAATGAGGACTCCATTGAGTTTGTATATTATCTAGAAGACAATATTCGTGTTAAAACTCTCAGTTTATGTTTTTGTCGTATTTTACACGACAGTTATATAATTAAGTTATATTTGAATTTTGTACCATGCATTTGGCGACTCAAAATAGATGATGTATACCTATTTTGGAGGCTTCACAATTATCCCAAGTATTAAATATAACTTTGGTTCTCTATTATCTTTTACCCAATAAATTACACTTTCTTTTCCAAATACAAGAATAATATGGATATTTGATATTATATTTAATGTTATACAACTATTTCTTTAATATTTATACACAACTCTAAAGCAACTTATGTTAAGGGACGGAAGAAATAATATATACTACCTCCGTTCCTTAATATAAGTCGTTTTAGAGAAATATTTTTGTTCTTTAATACAAGTCGTTTGAGAATTTTAAATAAGTATTAATTGCTTATTTTCCAATATTACTCCAAGTATTAAATGTAAATTTGGTTCTCTCACTATTTTCTGTCTAATAAATAACAATCTCTTCTTTCAATATAAGGGCAATATAGACAATTGATATTATAGTTAATGTTATACAATTATGTAAGACCCCGAATTTTATGAAATAAAAGTATTCAATTTTTCTTATAATTACTATTCAGTAAATAGTTAAATTGATAAATGTTAAAATTAAGGGTGATATATAATTTTTTTTTCAAAATACGTAAGTGACTATAAAATATTCATTGTTGTCGGAAAATATTCGTTTAGTCGTGAAATATTCTTTCTGTCGGGGAATATCCGTACGGCGGCGCAGCCTTGTGTGGGCACCATAACAGAATAATTGTCGGATGAAAAAAATGACAAAATTGAATTTTTATAAATAACGGTGCAATCGTTACCGTTAACACTGTTGGAATACCCGGTGGTTAAAATACAGTAATACGCGTTGTTGCACAGTAGCACACGGTATTGCACCAATTATTGATTCTTACGTAATAAGGCACTACTCAATAATTGTTATAGTAATTACTGTTCAGTATTTTATTTGATTGATTCAATAATTATTGCGTTGATATTTTATATTACTGTTGTTTCAATAATTGTCACTACACAGTATTTTCCATTATCGAAGCAATAATTCATATTATCTGAATAATATTATTAGATAATATTACTGGTAATGTCTAGAAATTTCTATCTAAGGAGAGGTTTGGCCACCTAATTTCGCGCCAGTAAGGATAAATTCTTATTGGAAAGCCCCCTCTTTCTTGGGAACGGCCTGGTTACCAGTACTGTGATTCTGTAATATTATTTGTGAATAATTAATTATTAATTTATATGATGAGGAAAATATTAATTTTATGTGGATATAGATGGAGAAAATTTTTAAAGCGACAATTGTTGAAAAATGATATTTTATCTTTTCTGATAAAATAATTTATTATTATATTTAATAATATAATAATGGTGATAGTTTTACAATGAAAGTGGGATATATGAGTATATGAGGAGGAAGAGTATTTTTTTTATATTAAATGATTAACACATGTTTTGTGTGTCGGTAGACCCTATTTCTTGACTGAAATTTGATTATAGCCTATAAAATCGCCCGTTTTTGGATTTCGGTCAATTTCTGTTTGGAATTTGGAAAAACTTTCTTCTGCAAAGTTGTAGAGAATTGAATTTCTTATAAAAAAATGCTAGATTCGAATTTTCTGATAAAAGGGCTATTTTCTATGAATTATTAAAATTTCAAAAAATAAAATAATTGTTATTAAATTATGGGTGGGACCCACTTTTGGTTGTTGGGGAATGGTGGCTGATTTCTGGTGGGCCCCACTGTGGTGGCTGATGAATTTTCAGAAATAATTGGTGCGTAGAATTGAAGAAAAGATTAATTAATATTTTATTAATTTAGTCTCCTTTGGCGTTCTAGCATTTTTCCATAAATAAGTGCTTATGTTAGAATTGAAAATCACACCAGAAACATAAGTTTTCTCTCTCTATATGATCAAGCATATTTTTGTTGGTATTTAGATATCTTGAGTGTTGCTATACGACGCAAGTTCGTTCAGCGTTATATCCGATATTCAAGTCTGAAATACTGCTCTTCTTAGGTAAGGAATTTTAAGGGTTATTATATTTTTCAGTTCGTACTTCTTCCGACCTTCAGAAAATTTTGAAAAAATTTGAAATGATATTTTGATGAGTTTTTATTGATTGTGTCCAAAAATGGTGATTTTTGGATGTATGGATTAAGAGTTATGAATTTTACGGGAAAAGACTATTTTAAAAGTAACCGCTTATAACTCCTTGTGGTTAACTCCAAAATTGATAAAATTTTTATTGGAAGTATATCTATATAATATCAGTGTACTCTGTGAATTTCGGAATTTTTGGATAAAAGTACAATTTATGATAAATGTCTAAATATTCGGCTGTTTTGGCCATATGAAAAATAGTAAATGAATTTTAAAAATTCCGGAAAAAAATATATGTTCAATATGGGACTATATTCTGCTAAATCCCAGAAAAGAAATATTTTTGGGACTGATTTGGTATTTTTCATGAAAATAGTCTAGTTATGAGTAAATGAATTAAATATGTTATGTGAAATAAGAAAATTAGAAAATATGATTTTATGGCTTGAGAATTATATATGAGTTATATGCAGATTTTTGATGAGAATTTTGGTTATTGGTGATGAAATCTTAAGAGTTGGCATTTTATGATGATTAAATGCATTAATTAGTAAAGTGTAAACAATTTAAATAAATTATTTATAAGCTTAAGAAATATTATTCTTTCAATATCATTATACCGAAATATTGGTATGAATTTTATTGTGGAATTACTACCTTTTTGTGTCGGGTTTACTATTCATGAGTTACTATTCACGAGTTACTATTCATGAGTTACTATTCATGAGTTACTATTCACAGAAAAATTAGTTTCTTTTTCTGACCAAATTATAGTTGATTTATGAATATTACTCTTGAGATTAAAACTATATGTTGATCATATTATTTTTATTATCATATATAACATTTTTATAACCCTAATGATGATATTTTTGTTTGACTTGAGTGTAAAGATGGGTATATTTCTGGTATGATCATGACTATGGGTTCCCTTTGGCCAGTAGTGCAAAGTTGAATTATTGACTGTTATGATCATGACTATCGAATTTATAATTGAATATCTTTAGCTTAAGTGCAAAGGTGAAATGATCAACATGGTTATAATTATTGTTTATATAAATTCTGAAATGATTATATATTTCTTTGAGATATTAATATATTTGGCCTGTAATGCAAATATGAACTGTTGATGAATATATTTGGCCTGTAGTGCAAATATAAACTGTTGATGAATATCTTTGGCCTGTAGTGTAAAGATGATATGTTGTTGAATATCTTTGGCCTGTAGTGCAAAGATGAACTGTTGTTGAATATCTTTGGCCAGTAGTGCAAAGATGAACTGTTGACGAATATCTTTAGCCCGTAGTACAAAGATGAAATTATTAGTATGATTATGAACAAGAATTGTGATTTGGTATAACCATAATCTTTGATGTTTCAAGTAAAGACAAGTGATGAAAATTATCTTTGTCCTGGATGAGAAGAGAAATTTAGAACCATAAATATAATTATGAGTTATTCACATGAATGTGGACAGGAACTGTTGATTTATGTTACAGGGATAAAATATTGTTGGTGGTTTTTTAACATGGAGAAGATAATAGACTTTATGGTCTATTTGACTCTTCTAATGGATTGCTCGTTCCGCTGCAACTATGGTTGAAATTTTTTATCATCTACCATATGTTCTAAATCTCTGATTTAATTCTGTTGAAGGCTATTGATAATTTATTTATCTTTAGTCATGATATTCTTTATTGGGCTAGTTGTGCTCACCCTTCTTTTTCATAATTCCTTTCAGGTAATAAGAGTGTAGCTGGGTCGAGCGGGGGTAACAGGGGAATAGAACGGTGGTCATCATTTAGTAATTATATTTGGTGAATCATCTAGGGTGAGGTGAACCCAACATTGGAAGGGTGTTTTGCCACTATCATACAAGATGTTTAATGACATACAACCTCGTGTCATCATAAGACAAGATTGTGCTCATCCACTTGCTGAGTATATTTATGAGCACTACCTATATAATCTTGGTGTTTGTTTGAAGTATAATTCTCTATTAGAGACAGTGGAGATAATGATAAGTCAAGAGAAGACTCACCATTGGGAAGAATATGATAGTAATCTTCTCATTTTTCTTTGGGGTATATTAGGTCAAGTAAGGATAATTCTGTGACCATATGATATCTATCATAACCTAGAAGCATGGCCTCTCATGTACGAAGGTTTCCTTGAGCACTTCCCAAAGATTCTAATTTCTGAAACAGTTTTTGACTATACCTTTATGTAAGGTGTCATTGTGACGTGTTGTCCACGGTTGGGACATGTGTCACATTTGGTATATATTTGTCTCCAAACTTACAGCATATGTGTTATTGTATTTTGCACGACAATTGTTGTAATAAAGTTGTAGTTATTTTCTGTACCATGTATTTGGCGACTCAGAATAGGTTGGATGAAATGGACCTGTTTTGGGGTTGTCACAGTTGGTATCAGAGCTATAAGTAAAGAGCCCCGAGCCTCTCGCTGGTGACTTCCTATTGATGGGGGATGCACCGAAGCCAAACTTTCCGTAGGGGACGTCGTTCTGCGGTGGCAAACTAATAGTTACCACTGTGAGGTATTGTCCACTGATGGGACAATTGTCACAGTTGGTATCAGAGCTTAGGGATATGGTCTCTAGCGAAGATCGGAGAATAGAACTAGGAGGGGAGAGATGAGTAAATCCTTCGCTAGTGTGTCCTACCTAAGCTTATTTGTTAGTCAGTTATAATATCGAAATATTATGTGATATGTTAATTTGTTCAATTAACCTTTGTTTTGAAGTTGTATTCTAGAATGATATCTGAAATAC
Source organism: Panax notoginseng (assembly GCA_016801055.1). Classification (NCBI taxonomy): domain Eukaryota; kingdom Viridiplantae; phylum Streptophyta; class Magnoliopsida; order Apiales; family Araliaceae; genus Panax; species Panax notoginseng. The sequence continues at coordinate 182,724,409 of CM029018.1, forward strand.
AGGAGATGAGCAATGGAGAAATCATGATGACCTGGGAGATAGAATCTGAAATGAAAGTAAAGTATTCTCAACTTTTTGAAATACCAGATACGTAAATTTCGGGGACGAAATTTCATAAGGAGGGGAGATTGTAAGACTCCGAATTTTATGAAATAAAAGTATTCAATTTTTCTTATAATTACTATTCAGTAAATGGTTAAATTGATAAATATTAAAGTTACGGGTGATATATAAATTTTTTTTCAAAATACGCAAGTGGCTATAAAATATTCATTGTTGTCGGGGAATATTCTTTTAGTCGTGGAATATTCTTTCTGTCGGGGAATATCCGTACGACGGCGCAGCCTTTTGTGGGCCCCATAACAGAATAACTGTCGGATGAAGAAAACGACAAAATTGAGTTTTTATAAATAACGGCGTAATCGTTACCGTTAATACTATTGGAATACCCGGTGGTTAAAACACAGTAATACGCGTTGTTGCACAGTAGCACACGGTATTGCACCAATTATTTATTCTTACGTAATAAGGCACTACTCAATAATTGTTACAGTAATTACTGTTCAGTATTTTATTTGATTGATTCAATAAATGTTGTGTTGATATTTTATATTACTGTTGTGTTTCAATAATTGTCATTACACAGTATTTTCCATTATCGGAGCAATAATTCATATTATCTGAATAATATTATTAGATAACATTATTAGTAATGTCTAGAAAGTTATGTCTAAGGAGAGGTTTGGTCACCTAATTGCGCGCCAGTAAGGAGAAATTCTTATTGAAAAGCCCCCTCTTTTTTGGGAACGGCCTGGTTACCAGTACTGTGATTCTGTAATATTATTTATGAATAATTAATTATTAATTTATATGATGAGGAAAATATTAATTTTATGTGGATATAGATGGAGAAAATTTTTAAAGTGACAACTGTTAAAAAATGATATTTTATCTTTTCTGATAAAATAATTTATTATTATATTTAATAATATAATAATGGTGATAGTTTTACAATGAATGTGGGATATATGAGTATATAAGGAGGAAGAGTATTTTTTTTGCATTAAATGATTAACACATAATTTGTGTGTGGATGGACCCTATTTCTTGACTAAAATTTGATTATAGCCTGTAAAATCGCCCGTTTATGGATTTCGGTCAATTTCTGTTTGGAATTTGGAAAAACTTTCTTCTGCAAAGTTGTAGAGAATTGAATTTTCTATAAAAAATGCGAGATTCGAATTTGGGCACCACTGTGGTGGCTGTTGAATTTTCAGAAATGGTTGGTGCCTAGAATTGAAGAAAAGATTAATTAATATTTTATTAATTTAGTCTCCTTTGGCGTTCTAGCATTTTCCCATAAATAGGTGCTTATGTTAGAATTGAAAATCACACCAGAAACATAAGTTTTCTCTCTCTATATGATCAAGCATATTTTTGTTGGTATTTAGATATCTTGAGTGTTGCTATACGACGCAAGTTCGTTCAGCGTTATATCCGATATTCAAGTCTGAAATACTGCTCTTCTTAGGTAAAGAATTTTAAGGGTTATTATATTTTTCAGTTTGTACTTCTTTCGACCTTCAGAAAATTTTGAAAAAATTTGAAATGATATTTTGATGAGTTTTTATTGATTGTGTCCAAAAATGGTGATTTTTGGATGTATGGATTAAGAGTTATGAATTTTACGGAAAAAGACTATTTTAAAAGTAACCGCTTATAACTCATTGTGGTTAACTCCAAAATTGATAAAATTTTTATTGGAAGTATATCTATATAATATCAGTGTACTCTGTGAATTTCGGAATTTTTGGATAAAAGTACAATTTATGATAAATGTCTAAATATTCGGCTGTTTTGGCCATATGAAAAATAGTAAATAAATTTTAAAAATTCCGGAAAAAAATATATGTTCAATATGGGACTATATTCTGCTAAATCCCAGAAAAGAAATATTTTTGGGACTGATTTGATATTTTTCATAAAAATAGCCTAGTTATGAGTAAATAAATTAAATATGTTATGTGAAATAAGAAAATTAGAAAATATGATTTTATGGCTTGAGAATCATATATGAGTTATATGCAGATTTTTGATGAGAATTTTGGTTATTGGTGATGAAATCTTAAGAGTTGGCATTTTATGATGATTAAATGCATTAATTAGTAAAGTGTAAACAACCAATATTTCGGCATAATGATATTGAAGAAATAATATCATTTTTGATTAAAATAACATCCCTTACCTCGTAAAGACAGTACTTCTAGTTGAAAAATCGGATATAAGCTATGACTTGAACTTGCACCGTATAGCAACACTCACAAGAATACACTCAATATATCGAGAGAGAAAGAGAGAGAAATTTTCAGTTTCTGGTGTGATTTTTAATTTTAACCTAAGCACCCTATTTATAGAAAAATGCTTAGAACACCAAAGCAAAAAATTTAATATAATAATAATATATTTATACAATTGTCAAGCCCACCTTAGACAACTGATCTCAGCCCATTTATATCACATGTTAGCCCACTTGAATGCAAAAAAACGTTTTTCTTTAAAATAATAATTAAAACTTCCAAAAATTAATTATTTCAGAACTCTGGAACTTCAATAATTCACAACAAATAGCCTTTTATCAGAAAATTCGAATCTCGCAATTTTTTATAGGAAGTTCAATTCTATACAACTTTGTAGAAGAAAGTTTTTCCAAATTCCAAACAAAAATTGACCGAAATTCATAAATAGACGATTTTACATGCTATAATCAAATTTCGGTCAATTATTGGGGTCCACCGACACACCAAACATGTGTTAATTATTTAATGCCACAAAATACTCTTCCTCCTCATATACTCATATATCCCACATTCATTGTAAAAAAAATCACCATTATAATAAAATATTATTTTATCAGAAAAGATAAAATATAAATTTTCAACAATTGTCACATTAAAAATTTTCTCCATCTATATCCACATAAAATCAATATTTTCCTCATCATATAAATTAATAATTAATTATTCACAAATAATATTACAGAATCACAATACTGACAACCAGGCAGTTCCTAGGAAAGAGGGGGCTTTTCAATAAGGATATCTCCTTACTGGTGCGCAATTAGATGACCAAACCTCTTCTTAGACAGAACTTTTTAGACATTGTCAATAATATTATCTAATAATATTATTCAGATAATATGAATTATTGCTCCGATAAGTGACAATTATTAAAACAGCAGTAATATAAAATATCAACGCAGCAATTATTGAATCAATAAAATAAAATACTGAACAGTAATTACTGTAACAATTATTGAGTAATGCCTTCTTACATAAAAATCAATAATTGGTACATTACCGTGTGCTACTGTGTAACAACGCGTATTACTGTGTTTTAACCACCGGGTATTCCAACAGTATTAACGGTAACAACTACGCCGTTATTTATAAACAACTTATTTTTGTCATTTTCTTCATCCAATCGCTTTCCGTTATGGGGGCCACACAAGGCTGCGCCGTCGTACGAATATTCCCCGACAACAAGAATATTCCACGACCAAACGAATATTCCCCGACAACAATGAATATTTTATGACCACTTGCTTATTTGAAATATTTGCGCATTTTAACCATAACTAACCTCATTAATCAATTTAACCCTTACTATTTCAAAATAATAAATAGAGAAAATTTAAATTTCATTTATTAATAATTTGGGGTCTTACAACCTCCCCTCCTTATGAAATTTCGTCCTCGAAATTGACGTACGTACCTGGTGTTTCGAAAAGATGAGGATACCTCGCTTTCATTTCCGTTTCCAACTCCCATGTCATTTCTTCAGTAGCATGATTTCTCCACAAAACTTTAACTTGTGGTATAACCTTCGTGCATAGGACATGCTCCTTCCTATCCAAGATCTTGACAGGTACCTCTTCGTACGTTAAGTCTTCGGCTATCTCGTCCGGTTCTAACTCAATAACGTGGTTTGGGTCTTTCACATATTTACGTAGCACAGATATATGAAAAACATTATGAACACGAGACATACTTGGAAGTAACGCGAGTCTATAAGCCACATTTCCTACTCGGTCAAGAATCTGAAATGGACCAATAAATCGTGGATTGAGCTTTTCTCTCTTCCCAAATCTTGTAACTCCTTTCCATGAAGCCACACGCAACAATACATGATCCCCAATGTCAAATTCCACGTCCTTTCGATGAAGATCCGCATAACTCTTTTGTCGATCCTGTGTCGTTTGTATACGTTGTCGAATCGTTTGGATCTTTTCCGTAGTCATACGTACCAACTCGGGTCCCAACAACGTTGCTTCTCCCACCTCATCCCAACATATTGGAGAGCGACACTTTCGTCCATATAATGCTTCAAATGGAGCCACACCTATACTTGCCTGATAACTGTTGTTGTAGGAGAATTCCACCAATGGTAAATACTTATCCCAACTGCCTTTGAAGTCTAGGGCACAGAGTCTTAATAGATCTTCAAGAGTTTGAATAGTCCTCTCTGATTGCCCGTCCGTTTGAGGATGGTAAGCCGAACTAAATCGTAAATCCGTGCCCATAGCTTTTTGCAAGCTTACCCAAAATCTTGAAGTGAATCTTGGGTCACGATCCGAAACTATAGATACTGGCATGCCATGTAACCTCACAATCTCATCCACGTACATACTAGCAAGACGTTCAAGGGAATAAGTCTCCCGTATCGGCAAGAAATGAGCAGACTTGGTTAATCTATCAACAATAACCCAAATAACATTTATGCCTTGAGAAACCGTGGGAAGACCCGTAACGAAATCCATGGTAATGTGTTCCCACTTCCATTTTGAAATCTCAAGTGGTTGCAATGGACCCTTTTGCACTTGATGTTCCGCCTTTACGCGTTGTCAAGTTAAACACCTTGAGATAAACTTTGCAATCTCTTTCTTCATATTGTTCCACCAAAATGTATGTCGAAAATCACGATACATTTTGGTACTTCCAGGATGGATTGCAAATGGTGTATTGTGTGCTTCCATCATGATCTTGTACTTTAAATCAGAATCGTTAGGAACATAAAGTCTGGAGTAGAATCGAAGTATTCCTTCTTCATCGATTCTTGCTTCTAGAATAGCACCTTCTTGCACTTTCTTCTTCATACGCATCAGCTCCGGGTCTGTGGCTTGAGCAACTTTAACTTTGTCGATTAAAGTTGGTTCTATGCGTATACTTGACATCATCACACTTATTCCTGCATATGATCTTCTACTCAACGCGTTAGCTACCACGTTTGCTTTTCTAGGATGGTATTGAATAGTGTGGTCGTAATCTTTCAACAGCTCGAGCTAACGTCGTTGCCGCATGTTGAGTTCTTTTTGAGTGAAGAAATATTTGAGGCTTTTATGGTCTGAATATATCTCCACTTTCTCCCCATATAGATAATGCCTCCAGATCTTTAGCGCGAAAATGACTGCTGCCAACTCTAGATCATGAGTAGGATAATTCTTCTCATATTCTTTAAGTTGTCGCGAGGCATAGACTATAACTTTCCCACGTTGCATGAGAACACATCCTAGCCCTTTGCCTGAAGCATCGCTGTAGATAACAAATCCATCCGAACCAGATGGTATGGTCAAAACAGGTGCCGAAATGAGTCTCCTCTTAAGCTCTTGAAAACTCTTCTCGCATTCCTCGCTCCATACGAATTTGATATCTTTCCGAGTCAGCTGAGTTAACGGGGTATCGATTCGAGAAAACCCTTCCACGAATCTCCGATAATAACCAGCTAAGCCCAGAAAGCTACGTACTTCGGTCACCATCTTTGGTTGCTCCCAACTTTGTATTGCTTCAATCTTCGCCGGGTCAACAGATACTCCATATTTTGACACCACGTGCCCTAGGAATGCTACTTCCTCAAGCCAGAACTCGCATTTCTTCAACTTAGCATATAGCTTGCTATCACGAAGCCTTTGCAGTACCAGCTTCAAATGGTGCTCATGATCTTCACGGCTTTTGGAATATATGAGGATGTCATCAATAAAGACAACAACGAAATGATCCAAATAATTCTTGAATACTCGGTTCATCATATCCATGAAAGCCGCAGGAGCATTAGTCAATCCAAAAGACATGACTAGGAATTTATAATGCCCGTACCGAGTTCTGAAGGCAGTCTTCGGATTATCCTCAGTTTTAACCTTCAGCTGATGATATCCAGAACGAAGATCGATCTTTGAAAAGAATTGTGTTCCTTGTAACTGGTCAAATAGGTCATCAATACGAGGTAGCGGATACCTATTCTTGATAGTGACATGGTTTAATTCCCGGTAATCAATACAAAGTCGCATACTCCCGTCTTTCTTCTTTACAAATAAAACAGGAGCACCCCAAGGAGATGTATTAGGACGAATGAAACCGATGTCCAACAACTCTTGTAGTTGGACCTTTAACTCCTGAAGTTCAATAGGAGCCATTCGATATGGGATTTTATAAATGGGCTTTGTACCAGGTTCAAGATCAATAAAGAATTTAACTTCACGTTCCGGGGGTAGACCGGGAAGTTCTTAAGGAAATACGTCAGGAAAGTCAATAACAACAAGAATATTATTTAAATTTGACGTGTCTTTATTCAAATCCATAACATGGGCTAAGAAAGCTTGACATCCGTTGTAAGACCCCAACTTTTATAAATAAAGATGAATTTTCTATAAATATCATTTTTGAATATTATGGAGTTAATTTGATATAATGTTATAGTTGTGGGTAATATTTATAAATTTTGCACAGTACGCAAGTTGTTATATAATATTCGATTGGTCGGGGAATATTCGCTTTAACAGGTAATATTCGTACAACGACACAATCATTGGTGGACCCCACAACGGAATTATTGTTGGATTGAGAAAACAACAAAAATATTTTATTAAAAATAACGGTGGAAGTTTTACCATTGTTACTGTTGAACTACTCGGTAGTAAAAGTACAGTAATACGTGTGGTTGCATAGTAGCACACGATATTGATTATTAATGCTTATGTGAGAAGTCACTCAGTTTGATTCAATTATTGTCAGATAATAATATGAATTATTTAGCGATAATGACGTTTTGTTTTATTCGTATTATTAACGTAATAAAACAGAAACATCTTTTTATATAAAACAGAATACTTTATTAAAGTTATTCTATAAATAGAATATATTATATTTTATTTAAAAGATTTTTCTTTAAATATGGACCGTCAGATTAAAGTAATCAATTTGGACCGTTCATGGATTAGTTACTATGCATTCAATTTTTCTATAAATAGCAGCTCATTCCTTCATTATTTCTTACGAATTCACTGAACTCTAGAGAGAGAAACTATAGAGAGAGAGAAGAAAAGTATTCTGCTAAATCACTTTTCCAATATCCAGTTCTTTTAAGGTAAGGGATATTATTCTTTTGTATTCATGAAGAGAACTTCTGTTATTCCATTTCTTTATTATTCTGTTAGAATAACCTGTATACGCGGTCTACCCTATACTTGGTGACATTCTTCTATTATTCTGTTGGAACATCCTGTCTGTGTGTTTTACACCGGACCTGGTTCCGTCTTGTTATTATTCTGTTGGAACATCCTGTCTGTGTGTTTTACACCGGACCTGGTTCCATTATTTATTATTCTGTCGGAATATCCTGTCTGTGCGTTTACGCCGGACCTGGTTCCATTATTTATTATTCTGTCGGAATATCCTGTCTGTGCGTTTACGCCGGACCTAGTTCCATTATTTATTATTCTGTCGAAATATCCTGTCTGTGCGTTTACGCCGGACCTGGTTCCATTATTTATTATTCTGTCGAAATATCCTGTCTGTGCGTTTACGCCGGACCTGGTTCCATTATTTATTATTCTGTTGGAATAACCTGTTGTGCGGTCTATCGCATGCATGGTGATTTCTTTTGTTATTCCATTCTTTATTATACTCAGTTGGTTAAGTTTTGACTTCTATACTCCATGAAATTTATGGAATATCCTTGATATTTGCTTCATCTAGTATCTTTTCATGAAAATATTCTCCTAATCATTCTTGAATTTTACTCCACAAAGCAGTATCATGTTGACAATTTGGACGTTGTTAATTCCTGGATAAATTAATTCTTGAACTTGTTTTATTGAATTCTTATATCATTGTCATCATCCTCATGTTTATAAAATGTTGAAAGTCATCTGTGGCCTGTAGTGCATAGATGGACTTGGTATGATTATGACCAGGGATTATTCGGTATAATCATGACCGTAATGTTACAAATGATGTGGTAAAAGTCCTCATTGGCCGTAGTGCATTGATGGACAGTTGTTGGCATGATCATGACCATTAATGAATACACGAATATCCTTGGCCGTAGTGCAGGGGTGATTCGATGATGTGGATTATTTTATTAAGCTGAGTCTCAGCGATCACAGTGTTGAAAAACTTTTTAAATCATAAAAGATAGTAGAGTTTATTTTCTACTTGACTCTTTTAATGGATTGCTTGTTCCGCTGCAGTTAAACTTGATGTCTATTATATTTTATCAGTTTAACATTGTTGAAGGCTAATGATAATTTATTCTGCATTATCTTAGTCATAATATTTCTTACTGGGCTAGTTGAGCTCACCCTTTCTTTCACTGTTCTCTTCAGGAAATGAGAACGTAGCTGGGGCAAGTCGGGGAACGGAGTGATGGTCCGAATGATAGTATTAGTTAGTAGTCCTCACTATTCTATGTAATGGTGTGTTAATAAATGTAATGAGGACTCCTTTTGAGTATGAATACTCTCTAGAAGATAATATTTGTATTCAAACTCACAGTTTATGTTTTGTCGTATTGTACACGACAGTTGTATTATTAAGTTGTATTTGTATTCTGTACTATGTATCTGACGACCCAAGATGGGTGATGTATACCTAATTTTGGGGGCGTCACAGTTGGTATCAGAGCTTAGGGATATGATCCCTGGCTAAGATGTGAGAATAGAACTAGGAGGGGAGAGACGGGGAATTCCTTCGCTAGTATGACCTACCTAAGTTTATTTGCATGGTATTTAATTGGTCGGTCATAATATAAGGATAATATATGACATATCAATTAACTTTTATTTTGTGGCAGTATCTGAAAATGGCATCTGAGAATGTTGAGAATAGCAATGGAGCACAGGCGATTATTGATTCACCACATATCAATAATCAGGATAATGTTCATCAGGAAGGTGACAATCCTCATGCAAACAACAACACTGACCAGATGATGAATGATGGAATGTTCAGAGGTTTTATGCAATTCATGCAACAACAGGTGAAAGCGGCTCCTGTCCACAACGTAGGTGGAAATACTGGAAACTCTCAGGCGGTCACCGCTAAACAGTTTAAGGAGCTGGGACCACCGGAGTTTAAGGGAGAACCCAAACCACTTGTAGCTGAAACATGGATAAAGCAGATCACCAAGATATTTGATGTCTTGGGTTGCTCCGAGGAGCAAAAGGTTCCCTTTGCCGCCTTTATGTTGCGAGGAGAGGCAGATTACTGGTGGGAATCGATAAAGCGTACTCAACCTGCCGCACTGAAGATGTCCTGGGAGAAGTTCCAAGAGCTGTTTAACGACAAATACTTTTCCGAGAGTATTCGTCACATGAAGGAGGTGGAGTTCATCAAATTGGAGCAGAATAATATGACCGTGTCGCAGTACGAGGCAAAATTTGCGGAGTTATCCCGGTTTGCGTCCCACCTGGTGGATAATGAAGAAAGAATGACGCGGATGTTTTTAAGAGGTTTGAAGCCGGAGATACGTCAACATCTTGTTTCTCATAAACTGTGTTTGTATTCAGATGTTGTGAATAGGGCTCAGTTGGTGGAGCGCGATAACGAGACAACGCAACCAAAAGAGAGCAGCCGGCAAAATGATAATACCAGTGAGAGCAGTCATCGAAGCGGTGACAACAAGCGTGGAGGGAATCAACAGGCCAGAAATGGTAACCACTTCGGTGGTAATCAGGGCCAAAACAATAAGAATGGGCATTTCAAGAAGAGGAGATTCAACAATGATGGAAAGACGTCAGCACCAGCACCTGTCGTTAAGGAAGGAGAACGACCACCTATCATATGTTTCAAATGCGGAGGGGAGGGGCACATCAGTCCAAACTGCGCGATGCCGTCCAAAGCATGTTATAATTGTGGAAGAGAAGGTCATTTAGCCCGATTTTGTCGTTTACCGAAGACAAATTCAGCTAGGATGGAGGCACCAAAGGCCGTCCCAGAAAAGTCAAAACCGGTTGTGCAAGGGAGAGCGTTTGTTGTGAACTCCCAGAAAGCAAGGAACCCGAATGAGGTCATCACGGGTAAGCTTATCATAAACTCTAACGAAGTCTATACTTTATTTGATACCGGTTCTACCCATTCTTTTATTTCTCCTACTTGCGCTCATCGATTAAATTTGATTCCGGAGAAATTAGACTTTGACTTATCTGTGGAAACTCCATTGGGAGAAACCTTCATTACATCCACGGTTTATAAGTCTTGTTTGGTTCAAGTTGGTACCCACACATTACCTGTCGATCTTATTTCATTAAAAATACTTGCATTTGACGTGATTCTAGGGATTGATTGGTTAACTACTCATCATGCAAAAATTGATTGTTTTCGTAAGGTTGTTAGCTTTCATATTCCTAATCGACCTATTATGCGAATTCAAGCAACCAAACCATTAAAATCAATCGCTGTCATCTCAAGCCATAAAGCTATTCGTTTATTGAAAAACGGATGTCAAGCTTTCTTAGCTCATGTCACAGATCTAAACAAAAATACGTCAGCTTTGAATGATATTTCTGTTGTTAATAAATTTCCTGACGTATTTCCCGAAGAACTTCCTGGCCTACCCCCAGAGCGTGAAATTGAATTTTGTATCGACCTTGAACCCGGTACAAAACCCATTTCCAAAGCCCCATATCGAATGGCTCCTATTGAACTTCAGGAGTTAAAGACCCAACTGCAGGAATTGTTAGACATTGGTTTTATTCGTCCTAGTACTTCTCCTTGGGGTGCTCCTGTTCTGTTCGTGAAGAAGAAAGATGGGAGTATGCGACTTTGTATTGATTATCGGGAGTTGAATCATGTCACCATCAAAAATAGGTACCCATTGCCACGTATTGATGACCTGTTTGACCAGTTGCAAGGAGCACAATTCTTTTCAAAGATCGATCTTCGTTCTGGATATCATCAGCTGAAGGTTAGAACTGAGGATATTCCAAAGACTGCCTTCAGAACTCGGTATGGGCATTATGAATTCTTAGTTATGTCTTTTGGATTGACTAATGCTCCTGCTGCCTTCATGGATATGATGAACAGGGTATTCAAGGAATATTTGGATCACTTTGTGGTCGTCTTTATCGATGACATCCTTGTTTATTCCAAAAGCCGTGAAGATCATGAGCAACACTTGAGGCTGGTACTCCAAAAGCTTCGTGAATACAAGCTTTATGCCAAGTTGAAGAAATGCGAGTTCTGGCTGGAGGAGGTAGCATTCCTTGGGCACGTAGTATCAAGTCGTGGAATATCGGTTGACCCGGCAAAGATTGAAGCTATTCAAAGCTGGGAGCAACCTAAATCAGTGACCGAGGTACGTAGCTTTCTTGGTTTAGCTGGTTATTATCGGAGATTCGTGGAAGGATTTTCTCGAATCGCTACTCCATTAACTCAGCTGACTCGGAAAGATACAAAGTTCGGTTGGAGCGAAGAATGTGAGCAGAGTTTTCAAGAACTCAAGAGGAGACTCATTTCAGCACCTGTTCTAACAATACCATCTGGCTCGGAGGGATTTGTCATCTACAGTGATGCTTCGAGCAAAGGGTTGGGATGCGTTCTCATGCAACATGGAAAAGTCATAGCCTATGCATCAAGACAACTCAAGGAATATGAGAGGAATTATCCTACTCATGATCTAGAGTTGGCAGCTGTTGTCTTTGCACTTAAAATTTGGAGGCATTACTTGTATGGGGAGAAGGTGGAGATCTTTACGGATCATAAAAGCCTCAAATATTTCTTCACTCAAAAGGAACTCAACATGCGACAACGACGTTGGCTTGAACTGTTGAAAGATTATGATCATACCATTCAATATCATCCTGGAAAAGCGAACGTGGTAGCTGACGCATTGAGTAGAAGATCATATGCAAGTACGAGTGCGATATTGTCAACACAAAGGCCCATTTTGTGTGATTTGCAAAGGATGGAGATAGAGTTAAAGACTCCAGGGACCCATGTGATGATGGCGAATATACGAGTAGAACCGACTTTAATCGATAAAGTTAAAGCTGCTCAAGCTACAGACCTGGAGCTGATGCGTATGAGGAAGAAAGTGCAAGAAGGTGCTATGCCGGAAGCAAGAATCGATGAAGAAGGAATACTTCGAGTCAACTCCAGACTTTGTGTTCCTAACAACCCTGATTTAAAGTATGAAATCATGATGGAGGCGCACAACACACCGTTTGCAATCCATCCTGGAAGTACCAAAATGTATCATGATCTTCGTCATACATTTTGGTGGAGCAATATGAAGAGAGAGATAGCGTTGTTTATCTCAAGGTGTCTAACTTGTCAACGAGTCAAAGCGGAGCATCAAGTACCAAAAGGTCCATTGCAACCACTTGAAATTCCAGAATGGAAGTGGGAGCACATTACCATGGATTTCGTTACCGGTCTTCCTAGGGTTTCTCAAGGTATTGATGCGATTTGGGTCATTGTTGATAGATTGACCAAGTCTGCTCATTTCTTACCGATACGAGAAACTTATACACTTGAACGTCTTGCTCGTATGTACATAAACGAGATTGTAAGACTGCATGGTATGCCAGTATCCATAGTTTCTGACCGAGACCCAAGATTCACTTCACGATTTTGGGTTAGTTTACAAAAAGCTATGGGCACGGAGTTACGATTTAGTTCAGCATATCATCCTCAGACGGACGGACAATCAGAGAGGACTATTCAAACTCTTGAAGATCTATTAAGACTCTGTGTCTTTGACTTCAAGGGAAGTTGGGACAAGTTCTTACCATTGGTGGAGTTTTCCTACAACAACAGTTATCAAGCAAGTATTGGCATGGCTCCATTCGAAGCATTGTATGGAAGAAAATGTCGTTCTCCAGTATGCTGGGATGAGGTGGGTGAAGCAACGTTGTTGGGACCGGAGTTGGTACGTATGACTACAGAAAAGATTCAAACGATCCGACAACGTATAAAAACCTCACAAGATCGACAAAAGAGTTATGCTGATCTTCATCGAAAGGACGTGGAATTTGATGTAGGAGATCATGTGTTCTTACGTGTTGCTCCATGGAAAGGAGTTACGAGATTTGGAAAGAGAGGAAAGCTCAATCCTCGATTCATCGGTCCATTTTTAATCCTCGATCGAGTAGGAACTGTGGCTTATAGACTCGCTTTACCGCCAAGTATGTCTCGTGTTCATAACGTTTTTCACATATCCATGTTACGCAAATATGTGGAAGACCCGAACCACATTATTGAGTTAGAACCGGACGAAATAGCGGAGGATTTGACGTATGAAGAAGTTCCTGTTCAAATCTTGGATAAGAAGGAACATATTCTACGCTCCAAGGTTATACCTCAAGTCAAAGTTTTGTGGAGAAACCACGATGTTGAGGAAATGACTTGGGAGTTAGAATCTGAAATGAAATCAAGGTATCCTTACCTCTTCGACATACCAGGTACGTACCCTAATTTCGAGGGCGAAATTTCATAAGAAGGGGAGGTTGTAAGACCCCAACTTTTATAAATAAAGATGAATTTTCTATAAATATCATTTTTGAATATTATGGAGTTAATTTGATATAATGTTATAGTTGTGGGTAATATTTATAAATTTTGCAAAGTACGCAAGTTGTTATATAATATTCGATTGGTCGGGGAATATTCGTTTTAACAGGGAATATTCGTACAACGACACAATCATTGGTGGACCCCACAACGGAATTATTGTCGGATTGAGAAAACGACAAAAATATTTTATTAAAAATAACGGCGGAAGTTTTACCATTGTTACTGTTGAACTACTCGGTAGTAAAAGTACAGTAATACGTGTGGTTGCATAGTAGCACACGGTATTGATTATTAATGCTTATGTGAGAAGTCACTCAGTTTGATTCAATTATTGTCAGTTAATAATATGAATTATTTAGCGATAATGACGTTTTGTTTTATTCGTATTATTAACGTAATAAAACAGAAACATCTTTTTATATAAAACAGAATACTTTATTAAAATTATTCTATAAATAGAATATATTATATTTTATTTAAAAGATTTTTCTTTAAATATGGACCGTCAGATTAAAGTAATCAATCTGGACCGTTCATGAATTAGTTACTATGCATTCAATTTTTCTATAAATAGCAGCTCATTCCTTCATTATTTCTTACGAATTCACTGAACTCTAGAGAGAGAAACTATAGAGAGAGAGAAGAAAAGTATTCTGCTACTTCACTTTTCCAATATCCAGTTCTTTTAAGGTAAGGGATATTATTCTTTTGTATTCAAGAAGAGAACTTCTGTTATTCCATTTCTTTATTATTCTGTTGGAATAACCTGTATACGCGGTCTACCCTATACTTGGTGACATTCTTCTATTATTCTGTTGGAACATCCTGTCTGTGTGTTTTACACCGGACCTGGTTTCGTCTTGTTATTATTCTGTTGGAACATCCTGTCTGTGTGTTTTACACCGGACCTGGTTCTATTATTTATTATTCTGTCGGAATATCCTGTCTGTGCGTTTACGCCGGACCTGGTTCCATTATTTATTATTCTGTCAGAATATCCTGTCTGTGCGTTTACGTCGGACCTGGTTCCATTATTTATTATTCTGTCGGAATATCCTGTCTGTGCGTTTACGCCTGACCTGGTTCCATTATTTATTATTCTGTCGGAATATCCTGTCTGTGCGTTTACGCCGGACCTGGTTCCATTATTTATTATTCTGTTGGAATAACCTGTTTTTGCGGTCTATCGCATGCATGGTGATTTCTTTTGTTATTCCATTATTTATTATACTCAGTTGGTTAAGTTTTGACTTCTATACTCCATGAAATTAGTGGAATATCCTTGACATTTGCGCTTCATCTAGTATCTATTTATGAAAATATTCTCCTGATCATTCTTGAATTTTACTCCACAAAGCAGTATCATGTTGACAATTTGGACGTTATTAATTCCTGGATAAATTAATTCTTGAACTTGTTTTATTGAATTCTTATATCATTGTCATCATCCTCATGTTTATAAAATGTTAAAAGTCATCTGTGGCCTGTAGTGCATAGATGGACTTGGTATAATTATGACCAGGGATTATTCGGTATAATCATGACCGTAATGTTACAAATGATGTAGTTAAAGTCTCATTGGCCGTAGTGCAGTGATGGACAGTTGTTGGCATGATCATGACCATTAATGAATACACGAATATCCTTGGTCGTAGTGCAGGGGTGATTCGATGATGTGGATTATTTTATTAAGCTGAGTCTCAGCGATCACAGTGTTGAAAAACTTTTTAAATCATAAAAGATAGTAGAGTTTATTTTCTACTTGACTCTTTTAATGGATTGCTTGTTCCGCTGCAGTTAAACTTGATGTCTATTATATTTTATCAGTTTAACATTGTTGAAGGCTAATGATAATTTATTCTGCATTATCTTAGTCATAATATTTCTTACTGGGCTAGTTGAGCTCACCCTTTCTTTCACTGTTCTCTTCAGGAAATGAGAACGTAGCTGGGGCAAGTCGGGGAACGGAGTGATGGTCCGAATGATAGTATAAGTTAGTAGTCCTCACTATTCTATGTAATGGTGTGTTAATAAATGTAATGAGGACTCCTTTTGAGTATGAATACTCTCTAGAAGATAATATTTGTATTCAAACTCACAGTTTATGTTTTGTCGTATTGTACACGACAGTTGTATTATTAAGTTGTATTTGTATTCTGTACTATGTATCTGACGACCCAAGATGGGTGATGTATACCTATTTTTGGGGGTGTCACATCCGTTTTTTAATAAACGAATGGCTTTATGGCTTGATATAAAAGTGATTGATTTTAATGGCTTAGTTGCTTGAATTCGTACAACAGGTTGGTTAGGAATATGAAAACTAACAACCTTACGAAAATAATCAATTTTGGCATGATGAGTAGTTAACCAATCAATCCCTAAAATCACATCAAAAGTAAGTATCTTTAAAGAGATAAGGTCAACAGGTAAGGTGATGGTGCCAACTTGGATCACACAAGATTTATAAACAGTGGATGTGATGAAAGTTTCTCCTAACGGAGTCTCCACAGATAAATCAAAATATAACTTCTCCGGAGTCAAGTTTAAACGTTGAGCACAAGCAGGAGAAATAAATGAATGGGTAGCACCAGTATCTAGCAAGGTATAAACTTCACATGAATTTATGATTAGCTTACCCGTGATCACCTCGTTTGGGTTCCTCGCATGTTGACCAGTCACGACAAACGCTCTTTTAGGAACCGTTGACTTTGTCTTTTCTGGGACAGCTTTTTGAGTCACCATCCCCGCTGGACTTGGTTTCTCTACAGTGCAATCTCGAGCGATATGTCCTTCATTTTCACAATTATAACATACCTTAAACTGTTGTGGGCAGTTTGGACTGATATGTCCTTCTTTTCCGCACTTATAGCATATAACCGATGGTCGTTCTCCTCCTTTGGAACCAGTTGCTGCTGGTGCTGACGTCTTCGTATTGTCATTGTTGAATCTCCTCTTTTTAAAATCTCCTCCCGACTCGCTTCTTCTATTTTCATAGCCACGATTACCACCAGAGTGGTTGCCGTTCTTGTCTGTATTTTTCTTTCTCCGTTGGTTATCATTGTTCTGATGACTGCTATCACCGATATGATCCTGGTTGTGGTCCCTCGGTTGACCGTACTCGTTATCTCGCTCTAATAATTAAGCCCTGTTGACAACATCTGAATAGAGAGAAAATTTATGAGAAATGAGATATTGACGTATGCCGGGTTTCAAACCTCTCAGAAACATCCGCGTCATACGTTCCTCATTCTCCACCAAATGAGATGCAAACCTGGACAACTCTGCAAACTTCGCCTCGTACTGGAACACCGTCATGTTATTCTGCTCCAGTCTAATAAACTCTACCTCCTTCATATGACGAATACTTTCAGGAAAGTACTTGTCATTGAACAGTTTCTGAAATGTCTCCCAAGACATGTTGAGTACGGCTGGATGGGTACGCTTCACAGACTCCCACCAGTAGTCTGCCTCGCCACGGAACATAAAGGTGGCTAATGAAACCTTATGTTCCTCCGTGCATCCCAAGACATCGAATATCTTGGTAATTTGCTTGACCCATGTCTCCGCCTTAATCGGATCCGACTTTCCCCAGAATTCTGGTGGTCCCAACTCTTTGAACTGCTTGGCTGTGACCAGCTGTGCGTTGCCATTGTTTTTTCCTGTATTTTGAACAGGAATCTCCTTCGTCTGGTTTTGCATGAATCGCAAAAAGCTTCTAAACATCTCATCGTTCATCGTCTGCTCAGTGGTTTTATTCACAGGAGGAACATTGCCAGCCTGTTACACGTTCTCCTCGTTGGTGAGTATATGCATCTCCACCGTCTCATTTACTCCACTGTTAACATTCTCAGTCGACATTCTCAAATACTGCCATAAAACAAGGGTTAATTTAACAAATTAACATATCACATAATATCTTTATATTATGACCGACCAACAAATAAGCTTAGTTAGGACACACTAGCGAAGGATTTACTTGTCTCTCCCCTCCTAGTTCTATTCCCCGATCTCCGCCAGAGATCATATCCCTAAGCTCTGATACCAACTGTGACGCCCCCAAAATAGGTATACAACACCCATTCTGAGTCGCCAAAATGCATGGTACAGAAACAACTGCATCTTTATTATTACAACATAAGAACTGTGAGTTTAAATATAAATATTGTCATCTAGACAATATCCACATTCAAATAAGTCCTCATTACAGTTATTGATACATTATTTCACAAAAATGGTGAGGACTACTAAAATAACTTCTAGAACCATCATTCCATACCCCGACTAGTACTCGCTACATTCTCGCCTCCTGAGAAAAATGGAACAAAAAGAAAAAGGGTGAGCTCAACTAGCCCAGTAAAGAATATTATGACTAAGATAATACAAAATAAATTATCGTTAGTCTTCAACAGGGAAAAAATCTAATAGAATACAATAGACAACAAGTTTTAAATCAATATTCGCAGCGAAAAATAATAATTCATAGAAGAGTTACGTAGAGAATGAAATCTACTATTATCTATGAATTTAAAAGCTCATCATCAATATTTTATCCCTGTAACATCAATCAATATTCATCTTTGTACTACAAGCCAAAGATATTCATCAGTTGGTCATGTTCATCTCAACACCTGTTTATCTTTGTACTACGGGCCAAAGATGTAAGACCCCAAATTATTAATAAATGAAATTTAAATTCCCTCTATTTATTATTTTGAAATAGTAAGTGTTAAATTGATTAATGAGATTAGTTATGGGTAAAATGTGCAAATTTTGCAAAATAACCAAGTGGTTATAAAATATTCATTTTGTCGGGGAATATTCGTTTGGTCGTGGAATATTCTTGCTGTCGGGGAATATTCGTACGACGGCGCAGCCTTGTGTGGGTCCCATAACGGAAAGCGATTGGATGAAGAAAACGACAAGTATAAGTTGTTTATTAATAACGACGTAGTTGTTACCGTTAATACTGTTGGAATACCCGGTGGTTAAAATACAGTAGCACACTGTATTGCATCAATTATTGATTCTTACGTAAGAAGGCACTACTCAATAATGGTTACAGTAATTACTGTTCAGTATTTTATTTTATTGATTCAATAATTGCTGCGTTGATATTTTATATTATTGTTGTTTCAATAATTGTTGCTGCACAGTATTTTTCATTATCAGATCAATAATTCATATTATTTGAATAATATTATTAGATAACATTATTGATAATGTCTAGAAAGTTCTGTCTAAGGAGAGGTTTGGTCATCTAATTGCGCGCCAGTAAGGAGAAATCCTTATTGGAAAGCCCCCTCTTTCCTGGGAACGGCCTGGTTGTCATAAATGTGATTCTGTAATATTATTTGTGAATAATTAATTATTGATTCATATGATAAGGAAATATTTATTTTATGTGGATATAAATGAGGGATATATTTTTGTGGTTAAAAATGAAGGAGTTAATGTTGAGTTGTTTTATCAGTATTTTTATCGGAATGGAGGTATTAAAAATCAAATCAGGGTTTTTGAGAAATATTGCGGGTGTTATAATTTTTAATCCGACCGTTGGATCGTGGTAATTTTTGGATATGTTATACATATATAAGTTGAGTATATGTCCACAAATTTTGAACCGTTAAAAATGAACGTATGATTTATTATGAATTTTACGAGATGACTGGTTCAGAAATTGTTGAATTTTCGGAGTTTATCATTTTGATGGAAAATTCTAGAATTGGTGGGCCCCACTTGTGGTTGGTGAAGAAATGTGCTGAATTATATTTCAAATGTGGTAGGTGGGAATAGTAGCAGGTAAAGCCATCAGGTTGCAGGTCAAACCTACTAAAATTTTCCTATAAATAGAGGGCTAAGTTAGAATTGAAAATCACACCAGAAACAAGTTTTCTCTCTTTCTCTCTCTAGATTATTGAGTGTATTTTGTGAGTATTTAGATACTTTGAGAGTTTCTATTCATCAGAGCAAGTTTCTTTCAGCCTTATACCGGTATTCCGACCAGAAGTACTGATATCTTGAGGTAAGGGATATTATTTTCTTCTTAAATGATATTATTTTCTTCAATATCATTATGCTGAAATATTGATATGAGTTTTTATCAAATTTGAAACTTTTTGTGTCGGGGTTACTATTCACGTATACGGCACTATTCACGTATACGACACTATTCACGAATACGACACTATTCACCGAAAAATAAAATTTTTCCTTTTTGTCCAAGATGTCTATTATGGTTACTATCTTTGATTGTATCCATGTTTTGATCTTTATTTTTGAATTCTGCTTCACAATTGATTATTATGAAGTATTATTGATCTTGGATAAACTGTTATACGAATCCCTACTATTTGTCCTTCTGTCTCATTGGATTCGTTCTCTTTAAGATATTTTTCATCATCCTCAGTCCTAAATGATGATATTAATGAATATCTTTGGCCTGTAGTGCAAAGATGTATGATTACTTGATGAATATCTTTGGCCTGTAGTGCAAAGATGAACAGGTGTTGAGATGAACATGACTGACAGGTGATACAAATGAATATCTTTGGCCTGTAGTGCAAAGATGAATATTTGGATAAAGATGATTATTAATTGATGTTACAGGGATAAAATATTGATGATGGACTTTTAAATCTTAGAAGATAGTAGAATTCTTTCTCTACTTGACTCTTCTAATGGTTTGCTGTTTCCGCTGCAGTTGTTGATCTAAAACTTGTTGTCGATTATATTCTATCAGATTTTTTCCTGTTGAAGACTAACGATAATTTGTTTGTATATTATCTTAGTCATAATATTCTTTACTGGGCTAGTTGAGCTCACCCTTTTCCTTTTTGTTCCATTTTTCTTCTCAGGAGGTGAGAACATAGCAGGATCTAGTCGGGGTATGGAGTGATGGTTCTAGAAAGATGTTTTAGCAGTCCTCACTATTTCTGTAAAATAGTGTTTGAATAATTGTAATGAGGATTTATTTGAGTGTGGATATTGTCTAGAAGACAATATTTGTATTTAAACTCACAGTATGTGTTGTCGTATTTTGCACGACAATTGTATTATTGAAGTTGTAGTTTGCTTTCTGTACCATGTATTTGGCGACTCAGAATGGGTGTTGTATACCTATTTTGGGGGAGTCACAGTTGGTATCAGAGCTTAGGGATATGATCCCTGGCTGAGATGTGAGACAAGAACTAGGAGGGGAGAGACGGGGAATTCCTTCACTAGTATGACTTGACTAAGTTTATTTGGTGTTTATTTGGTCGGTCAGAGTATAGGGATAATATATGACATGACTATTAACCCTTGTTTTATGGCAGTATTTAAGAATGGCAGCTGAGAACGTTAATAATGGAGTAAATCAGACCGTGGAGACACCTTTGATCACCACCCAGGGGAACGTGCAACAGGAAGGCAATATTCCTCCTGTAAACAACGTTACCGAGCAAACGATGAATGATGGAATGTTTAGGAGCTTTTTGCAGTTCATGCAAAATCAGACGAGGGAGACTCGTGTGCAGAATACGAGTGGAAATGATAACGCGCGGTTTGTCACAGCTAAGCAGTTCAAAGAATTGGGACCACCAGAATTTAAGGGAAAGCCGGATCCGATCATGGCGGAAACGTGGGTCAAGCAAATTACCAAGATATTCAATGTCTTGGGATGCACGGAGGAACAGAAGGTTCCATTCGCCACCTTTATGTTCCGCGGTGAGGCAGACTACTGGTGGGAGTCTGTGAAGCGTGCCCAGCCTGACGCACTCAACATGTCCTGGGAAACATTTCAAAAACTGTTCAATGACAAGTACTTTCCTGAAAGTATTCGTCATATGAAGGAGATAGAGTTTATCAGACTGGAACAAAACAACATGACGGTGTCCCAGTACGAGGCGAAGTTTGCAGAGTTATCCAGGTTTGCACCTCATTTGGTCGAAAATGAGGAACGAATGACAAGGATGTTTCTGAGAGGTCTAAAACTCGAGATTCGACAATATCTTATCTCTCATAAATTTTCTTTATATTCAGATGTTGTAAATAGGGCTCAATTATTAGAGCGAGATAATGAGTATGTGCAACCGAGGGACCACAACCAGGGTCATACCAGTGGCGGCAGTCATCGAAGCAATGAAAACCATCAGGGAGGAAAACATTCGGACAAAAGCGGTAACCACTCTGGTGGTAATCGTGGTCGTGATAATAGAAGGAGCGAGTCGGGAGGAGATTTCAAGAAGAGAAGGTACAACAATGATAACGTGAAGACGTCAGCACAAACATCAACTGTTTCTAGGGGAGGAGAACGACCACCGGTCGTATGTTACAAATGTGGGAAAGAGGGACATATCAGCCCAAACTGCCCACAACAATCCAAGGTATGTTATAACTGTGGAAAGGAGGGTCATATAGCTCGAGAGTGTTCTATAGCAAAACCAAGTTCAGCGGGGATGGTGACTCCAAAAGCTGTCCCGGATAAGTCAAAATCAGCGGTTCCTGGAAGGGCGTTTGTCGTTACTGGCCAAAACGCGAGAAACCCGAACGAGGTGATCACGGGTAAGCTAATCTTGAATTCTTGCGAAGTTTATACTTTACTAGATACCGGTTCTACCCATTCTTTTATCTCTCCTGCTTGTGCTCAACGTTTAAACTTGACTCCGGAGAAATTGGACTTTAACTTATCTGTTGAAACTCCGTTGGGTGAAACCTTCGTTACATCTATAGTTTATAAATCTTGCATGATCCAAGTTGGCACTATCACATTACCTATTGATCTTATCTCTTTAAAGATACTTGCTTTTGATGTGATTTTAGGAATTGATTGGCTAACCACTCATCATGCCAAAATTGATTGCTTTCATAAGGTTGTTAGTTTTCATATTCCTAAGCAACCTATTATTCAAATTCAAGCAACCAAACCATTGAAGTCAAACTCTTTCATATCAAGCCGTAAAGTCATTCGTTTATTGAAAAATGGATGTCAAGCTTTCTTAGCCTATGTTATGGACTTGAACAAAAATACGTCAGATTTGAATGATATTTCTATTGTTAGTAAATCCCTGACGTATTTCCTGAAGAATTTCTTGGCCTACGCGTGATATTGAATTTTGTATCATCTTTGAACCCGGTACAAAGCCCATTTCTAAAATCTCATATCGAATGGCTCCTATTGAACTTCGGGAGTTAAAAACCTAACTGTAGAAGTTTGTACCCGAGCCTTTATCTGGTGACTTCCTTTGTGGAATGCACCAAAGCTAGACTCTCCGTAGGGGATGCCATATTTGTGTGATAGTAAACCGATAGGTGTCATTGTGACGTGCTATCCAAGGTTGGGATATGAGTCACAGTTAAGAACAACCTAAGTCGGTAATCGAAATACGTAGCTTTCTGGGCTTAACTGGTTATTATCGGAGATTTGTGGAAGGATTTTCTCGAATCGCTACTCCGTTAACTCAGCTGACTCGTAAAGATACAAAATTCGTATGGAGTGAGGAATGCGAGAAGAGTTTCCAAGAACTCAAGAGGAGACTCATTTCGGCACCTGTTCTGACAATACCATCTGGTTCGGATGGATTTGTTATCTACAGCGATGCTTCAGGCAAAGGGTTAGGATGTGTTCTCATGCAACATGGAAAAGTCATAGCCTATGCCTCATGACAACTCAAAGATTATGAGAGGAATTATCCTACTCATGATTTGGAGTTGGCAGCAGTCATTTTTGCGTTGAAGATCTGGAGACACTACCTGTATGGGGAGAAAGTGGAGATCTATACAGATCATAAAAGCCTCAAATATTTCTTCACCCAAAAGGAACTCAACATGCGACAGCGACGTTGGCTCGAGCTGTTGAAAGATTACGATCATACCATCCTGGAAAAGCAAACGTAGTAGCTGACGCATTGAGTAGAAGATCATATGCGGGTACGAGTGCAATATTGTTAACACAAAGGCCTATTTTGTATGACTTGCAAAGGATGGAGATAGAGATGAAGGCTCCAAGTACCCACATGATGATATCAAATATACGAGTAGAACCGACTTTAATCGATAAAGTTAAAGCTGCTCAAGCTACGGACATGCAGCTGATGCGTATGAAGAAGAAAGTGCAAGAAGGTGCTATTCCAGAAGCAAGAATCGATGAAGAAGGAATACTTCGAGTCAACTCCAGACTTTGTGTTCCTAACGATTTTGACTTGAAGCATAGAATAATGATGGAGGCACACAACACACCGTTTGCAATCCATCCTGGGAGTACCAAAATGTATCACGATCTTCGACATACATTTTGGTGGAGCAATATGAAAAGAGAGATCGCGGAGTTTATCTCGAGGTGTTTAACTTGTCAACGTGTAAAGGCGGAGCATCAAGTGCCAAAGGGTCCATTGCAACCACTTGAGATCCCGAAATGGAAGTGGGAACACATTACTATGGATTTTGTTACGGGTCTTCCCAAGGTTTCTCAAGGCATAGATGCGATTTGGGTTATTGTTGATAGATTAACCAAATCCGCTCATTTCTTGCCGATACGTGAGACTTATTCCCTTGAACGTCTTGCTCGTATATACGTAGATGAGATTGTGAGACTGCATGGCATGCCAGTATCCATAGTTTCAGATCGTGACCCAAGATTCACTTCACGATTTTGGGTTAGCTTGCAGAAAGCTATGGGCACGGATTTACGATTCAGTTCGGCATACCATCCTCAAACGGACGGACAATCAGAGAGGACTATTCAAACTCTTGAAGATCTATTTAGACTTTGTGTCCTAGATCTCAAAGGGAGTTGGGATAAGTACCTACCATTGGTGGAATTCTCCTACAACAACAGTTATCAGGCGAGCATAGATGTGGCTCCATTCGAGGCGTTGTATGGAAGAAAATGTCGTTCTCCAGTATGCTGGGACGAGGTGGGTGAAGCAACATTGTTGGGACCAGAGTTGGTACGCATTACTACAGAGAAGATCCAAACGATTCGACAACGTATACAAACGGCACAGGATCGACAAAAGAGTTATGCGGATCTTCATCGGAAGGACGTGGAATTTAATACTGGGGATCATGTATTGTTACGTGTTGCACCATGGAAGGGAGTTACAAGATTTGGGAAGAGAGGAAAGCTCAATCCAAGATTTGTTGGTCCATTTGAGATTCTTGAGCGAATAGGAAATGTGGCATATAGACTCGCATTACCTCCAAGCATGTCTCGTGTTCATAATGTTTTTCACATATCTATGCTTCGTAAATATGTTAAAGACCCGAACCACATTATTGAGTTAGAACCAGACGAGATAGCTAAAGATTTAACGTACGAGGAGGTACCTGTTAAGATCTTGGATAGGAAAGAGCATGTCCTACGCACGAAGGTTATACCACAAGTTAAAGTTTTGTGGAGAAACCATGTTATTGAGGAAATGACCTGGGAGTTGGAAACGGAAATGAAAGCGAGGTATCCTCATCTTTTCGAAACACCAGGTACGTACGTCAATTTCGAGGACGAAATTTCATAAGGAGGGGAGGTTGTAAGACCCCAAATTATTAATAAAAGAAATTTAAATTCCCTCTATTTATTATTTTGAAATAGTAAGTGTTAAATTGATTAATGAGGTTAGTTATGGGTAAAATGTACAAATTTTGCAAAATAACCAAGTGGTTATAAAATATTCATTTTGTCGGGGAATATTCGTTTGGTCGTGGAATATTCTTGCTGTCGGGGAATATTCGTACGACGGCGCAGCCTTGTGTGGGCCCCATAACGGAAAGCGATTGGATGAAGAAAATGACAAGTATAAGTTGTTTATTAATAACGGCGTAGTTGTTACCGTTAATACTGTTGGAATACCAAGTGGTTAAAATACAGTAGCACACTGTATTGCATCAATTATTGATTCTTACGTAAGAAGGCACTACTCAATAATGGTTACAGTAATTACTGTTCAGTATTTTATTTTATTGATTCAATAATTGCTGCGTTGATATTTTATATTATTGTTGTTTCAATAATTGTTGCTGCACAGTATTTTTCATTATCAGATCAATAATTCATATTATTTGAATAATATTATTAGATAACATTATTGATAATGTCTAGAAAGTTCTGTCTAAGGAGAGGTTTGGTCATCTAATTGCGCGCCAGTAAAGAGAAATCTTTATTGGAAAGCCCCCTCTTTCCTGGGAACGGCCTGGTTGTCATAAATGTGATTCTGTAATATTATTTGTGAATAATTAATTATTGATTCATATGATAAGGAAATATTTATTTTATGTGGATATAAATGAGGGATATATTTTTGTGGTTAAAAATGAAGGAGTTAATGTTGAGGTGTTTTATCAGTATTTTTATCGGAATGGAGGTATTAAAAATCAAATCAGGGTTTTTGAGAAATATTACGGGTGTTATAATTTTTAATCCGACCGTTGGATCGTGGTAATTTTTGGATATGTTATACATATATAAGTTGAGTATATGTCCACAAATTTTGAACCGTTAAAAATGAACGTATGATTTATTATGAATTTTACGAGATAACTGGTTCAGAAATTGTTGAATTTTCGGAGTTTATCATTTTGATGGAAAATTCTAGAATTGGTGGGCCCCACTTGTGGTTGGTAAAGAAATGTACTGAATTATATTTCAAATGTGGTAGGTGGGAATAGTAGCAGGTAAAGCCATCAGGTTGCAGGTCAAACCTACTAAAATTTTCCTATAAATAGAGGGCTAAGTTAGAATTGAAAATCACACCAGAAACAAATTTTCTCTCTTTCTCTCTCTAGATTATTGAGTGTGTTTTGTGAGTATTTAGATACTTTGAGAGTTTCTATTTATCAGAGCAAGTTTCTTTCAGCCTTATACCGGTATTCCGACCAGAAGTACTGATATCTTGAGGTAAGGGATATTATTTTCTTCTTAAATGATATTATTTTCTTCAATATCATTATGCTGAAATATTGATATGAGTTTTTATCAAATTTGGAACTTTTTATGTCGGGGTTACTATTCACGTATACGGCACTATCCACATATACGACACTATTCACGAATACGGCACTATTCACCGAAAAATAAAATTTTTCCTTTTTGTCCAAGATGTCTATTATGGTTACTATCTTTGATTGTATCCATGTTTTGATCTTTATTTTTGAATTCTGCTTCACAATTGATTATTATGAAGTATTATTGATCTTGGATAAACTGTTATACGAATCCCTACTATTTGTCCTTCTGTCTCATTGGATTCGTTCTCTTTAAGATATTTTTCATAATCCTCAGTCCTAAATGATGATATTAATGAATATCTTTGGCCTGTAGTGTAAAGATGTATGATTACTTGATAAATATCTTTGGCCTATAGTGCAAAGATGAACAGGTGTTGAGATGAACATGACTGACAGGTGATACAAATGAATATCTTTGGCCTGTAGTGCAAAGATGAATATTTGGATAAAGATGATTATTAATTGATGTTACAGGGATAAAATATTGATGATGGACTTTTAAATCTTAGAGGATAGTAGAATTCTTTCTCTACTTGACTCTTCTAATGGTTTGCTATTTCCGCTGCAGTCGTTGATCTAAAACTTGTTGTCGATTATATTCTATCAGATTTTTCCCTGTTGAAGACTAACGATAATTTGTTTGTATATTATCTTAGTCATAATATTCTTTACTGGGCTAGTTGAGCTCACCCTTTTCCTTTTTGTTCCATTTTTCTTCTCAGGAGGTGAGAACATAGCAGGATCTAGTCGGGGTATGGAGTGATGGTTCTAGAAAGATATTTTAGCAGTCCTCACTATTTCTGTAAAATAGTGTTTGAATAATTGTAATGAGGATTTATTTGAGTGTGGATATTGTCTAGAAGACAATATTTGTATTTAAACTCACAGTATGTGTTGTCGTATTTTGCACGACAATTGTATTATTGAAGTTGTAGTTTGCTTTCTGTACCATGTATTTGGCGACTCAGAATGGGTGTTGTATACTTATTTTGGGGGCGTCACAAAAGATATTCATCAGAAATCATTCATCTTTGCACTACAGGCCAAAGATATTCAGTTATATCATCATTTAGGACTGAGGATGATGAAAAATATTTTAAAGGAAACGAATTCAGTCAAACAAAATAACAAATATTAAGGATTCATATTTCGATTTATCCATGTCCAAAAATACCTTATAAATAATCATAGTGAAGTAAAATTCAAGAATGATCAAAACATGGATACAATCAAAGCTAGTATCCAGAATAGATATTTTGGACGAAAAGAAGAAAATTTCATTTTTCGGTGAATAGTAACTCGTGAATAGTAACTCATGAATAGTAACCCCGACATGAAAAGTTCTAAATTTGATAAAAATTTCTAACCAATATTTCGACATAATGATATTGAAGAAATAATATCATTTTTGAATAAAATAACATCCCTTACCTCGTACAGACAGTACTTCTAGTTGAAAAATCGGATATAGGCTATGACTTGAACTTGCACCGTATAGCAACACTCAAAAGAATACGCTCAATATATCGAGAGAGAAAGAGAGAGAAGTTTTCAGTTTCTGGTGTGATTTTCAATTCTAACCTAAGTACCCTATTTATAGAAAAATGCTTAGAACACCAAAGCAGAAAATTTAATATAATAATAATATATTTATACAATTATCAAGCCCACCTTAGACAACTGATTTCAGCCCATTTATATCACATGTTAGCCCACTTGAATGCAAAAAAAAACGTTTTTCTTCAAAATAATAATTAAAACTTCCAAAAATTAATTATTTCGGAACTCCGGAACTTCAATAATTCACAACAAATAGCCTTTTATCAGAAAATTTGAATCTCGTGAGTTTTTATAGGAAATTCAATTCTATACAACTTTGCAGAAGAAAGTTTTTCTAAATTCCAAACAGAAATTGACCGAAATCCATAAACAGACGATTTTACATGCTATAATCAAATTTCGGTCAATTATCGGGGTCCACCGACACACCAAACATATGTTAATTATTTAATGTCACAAAATACTCTTCCTCCTCATATACTCATATATCCCACATTCATTGTAAAAAAAATATCACCATTATAATAAAATATTATTTTATCAGAAAAGATAAAATATAAATTTTCAACAATTGTCACATTAAAAATTTTCTCCATCTATATCCACATAAAATCAATATTTTCCTCATCATATAAATTAATAATTAATTATTCACAAATAATATTACAGAATCACAATACTGACAACCAGGCAGTTCCTAGGAAAGAGGGGGCTTTCCAATATGGATCTCTCCTTACTAGCGCGCAATTAGATGACCAAACCTCTCCTTAGACAGAACTTTATAGACATTACCAATAATATTATCTAATAATATTATTCAGATAATATGAATTATTGCTCCGATAAGTGACAATTATTAAAACAACAGTAATATAAAATATCAACGCAGCAATTATTGAATCAATAAAATAAAATACTGAACAGTAATTACTATAACAATTATTGAGTAATGCCTTCTTACGTAAAAATCAATAATTGGTGCATTACCGTGTGCTACTGTGCAACAACGCGTATTACTATGTGTTAACTACCGGGTATTCCAACAGTATTAACGGTAACAACTACACCGTTATTTATAAACAACTTGTTTTTGTAGTTTTCTTCATCCAATCGCTTTCCGTTATGGGGCCCACACAAGGCTGCGCCGTCATACGAATATTCCCCGACAACAAGAATATTCCACGACCAAACGAATATTCTCCGACAACAATGAATATTTTATGACCACTTGCTTATTTGAAATATTTGCGCATTTTACCCATAACTAACCTCATTAATCAATTTAACCCTTACTATTTCAAAATAATAAATAGAGGAAATTTAAATTTCATTTATTAATAATTTAGGGTTTTACATGTTGCAGACGAACTGACGAAGAAGAAGACTGAGGCAGAGCCGTTAAAGGCCGCAGCGGGCGCCGGTCAGGCAGAGGAAACACCGCAGCAGCAGGGTACTCTAGTGGAATAGAGCGGGTACTTCTTTGTGGGTTAATTTTTATTTTGTCATACCCAGACATTTTGAATAACATAAATGCAGGTTATGTAAACTGTACAAAACATGAACACGTGAGAGATTCCTGTAACACCCCTTGTCCAAAATAGAAGGAGAGATTACGTAGAAAACATAATAAAATTTATAAAATAAATCGAGAGCTCTATGTCACAAAATGAATAACTTTAATAATTAATAAATGTTACAAGTCAAATTATATATAATAAATGTCAAATTAGCTCAAACCACAATATTATATATTTATTACATGCAATTCTAACAACTACATAATTCTATAACATAAATCGAAGTATCAAAACCTAAACAAAGCATCTAAACTACTTGCATAGAAGGGAGCTCTCATCACACTTATCCTTAATTATTCGCTAGCTTGAAGAAAAAACACAGTATGAACCAAATGTCCAGTACGTAAATAGAGTGCTGAAATAATGAATTGAAACAAATAACTCAAATAACCAAATTAACTGTACTGAAACGAACAAAATTAACACAACAAAATATAGTATGCTGAATCAAATGGCTGAGTGTTATTTCATACCGAGTTCAAAACAAAAATATTTACCA
The DNA here is from genome assembly GCA_016801055.1 of Panax notoginseng. Taxonomy (NCBI): domain Eukaryota; kingdom Viridiplantae; phylum Streptophyta; class Magnoliopsida; order Apiales; family Araliaceae; genus Panax; species Panax notoginseng. Next base: position 182,754,870 of record CM029018.1, read on the forward strand.
CACAGACAAGTTAAATAACGTCACACATGCAAGTCACACACATTGGACCGCAAATCCAAATGCGTGTAAAATCGGAAGGCGTGTTTGACACAAACATCACCAATCCGCAAAACCGAACAGAACAAAAAACTAGGGTCGACCCATACGTCTTCCACAACATATTCACCATATGGTTAACTTCCACGGAAGCACAAAATGAAGACATCGTGGACTAATTATACAGCCACAGAAGGTGTTATGTCTCGATGTCAAGATGATATACGTGTGGTATTTTCACAGGCGGTTATAGCTTAGGTATACCATACGGTATATTTCTAATAAAGATACAATGTCACAACATATGCAACAAAATACCTATACAAGGGGTTTTAATATGTACATGTTAAACCGAAACGAATCATCAACACAAAATCTTCAAAATATATTAACATGTACATTTCTATAAAATATCAAAATAAATACTAATCATGTTAACATACTTCAAAGAGTATAAATACGAATTCTATGTATCAACGCCAACATGAAACTATCATATTAATTTCACAAAGAACAATTATGTGATACAGTACGAATATAGAGTGCTGAAATAATGAATTGAAACAAATAACTCAATTAACTGAACTGAACTGAACTGAATTGAACTGAAACGAACAAAATTAACACAACGAAATATAGTAGGCTGAATCAAATAGCTGAGTGTTATTTCATACCGAGTTCTAAACAAAAATATTTACCACAGACAAGTTAAATAATGTCACACATGCAAGTCACACATGCACATTGGACCGCAAATTCAAATGCGTGTAAAATCGGAAGGCGTGTTTGACACAAACATCACCAATCCGCAAAATCGAACAGAACAAAAATTAGGGTCGACACATGCGCCTTCCACAACATATTCACCATATGTCCAACTTCCACGGAAGCACAAAATGAAGACGTCGTAGACTAATTACACAGCCACAGAAGGTGTTATGTCTCGGTGTCAAGATGACATACGTGTGGTATTTCCACAGGTAGTTATAGCTTAGGTATACCCTACGGTATATTCTAACAAAGATACAATGTCACAACATATACAACAAAATACATATACAAGGGGTTTTAATATGTACATGTCAAACCAAAACGAATCATCAACACAAAATTGACAAAATATATTAATATGTACACTTCTATAAAATATCAAAATAAATACTAATCATGTTAACATACTTCAAAGAGTACAAATATGAATTCTATGTATCAACGCCAACATAAAACTATCATATTAATTTCATAAAAAACAATTATGTGAAACAATAAACAAATTCGAAACGAGAAACAAAACGAACTAATAAAATTTAACAAAAGTATCGCTGAAGGAGTACGAAATTTGTACCTAAAGCAAGTAATGCATGTAATACTCAAAGTATATTCCAAATATGATTCGTTACATTCTTCCTCACATGAATAGTAAATGGATTCCATCCTCGTATAAAAAATATATTGTACAACTAACACTTTCACTTATAAAAATATCAATTCCCATTCTAAAAATGCATCTTAATACATTTATATCAGCTCATTGGTCTACTTTAATGTCATCAACTGAACAATCAAGTAAGTTATTCTTTAATAGACTATAGATATATACAATAATAAGTATTATGCCAAGTTCGACATGGATATATGTGATCCCTTACGAACTAAAACAATTGATTACATTAATATAACAGAAAATAAATATACATACTTTAATCGACTTCACTTCCTCTTTCTTTTTAATTCAATTTTTCTATTAATGGTAGCAGTGGCGGAACTAGGGGGCGCGGGGGGGCATCTGCCCCCGATAGCCGGACGGTCCAGGCATAACGAGAGGAGGGGCGGGGGTGGGGGCGGGGGCGGGGGCGGGGGCGGAGGCTTCATGACGTGGCACATGCAGCAGGAAGAGCGGCTGAAGATGATGACCGGGTTCTCGGATATGAGCCATTGGATCCTCATCTCCGTTGACTCCGCCGCGTCGATGGCCAGCAGAGAGGTGGTGGTTGTGGTGAGCTCAAGCCGGACTCCGCCGTCGGAGAGAGGGTGGAAGCCGCGGAGTCCTTGCATATTTATTGATTTTCCGGCTGAATTTGAGAGTGTTTTCGGGGGGGTGAGTGTGTGTGAGAGAGAGAGAAAGGGAAATTAGTGAGAGTGTGTGTGTGTGTGTGAGAGAGAGAGAGGGAGGGTTATGTCAACGGGGGTTTGGAAAATAAGAGTGGGATATAAAGGACGTGTGTATATTATAGAATATATGGGGGTGGTTTTGGGGTTTTTATAAATGAAGGGAAATGAATATCGGAATTGGGAGGTGGAGTGATTAATTGTTTATACTGATACTATTACATCACAAAAAAAGGTAGTGTACTTACTAATACTATTATCTTTATTTTTGATCATTTGACTCGAGTTTTCAAAAATGTATAAGTTAATTCAAGTTGTTTGAGTGCTTCATCAGTTAAAAAAAATCATTTTAGCGGCCACTTTTTCTGCTAATTTTTTCTTCCTCTCTAACGCCTGCTTAGTTTTAACCATCTATTCCTTTCGCTTCAATTCCTACACGTCGTTGCTTCGGACCTCCGGTAACCGCCTTCAAATTTTGCCCCCCCTCAAATTTTGTTCTGGTTCCGCCACTGAATGGTAGCTTAGGCCCACACATATTAATTTAGTTTATCCATTAATTATTAGTAATCCACATAAATTAATTACAAATTAGATCTAAATAAAAGAGAGAGCCCAAATAAAATATTTTCAATTTACTTCATATTTTTATTTATTTTAAAAATCAGCGGGTATTACATTCCCAACAAATTAAAAGATTTTTGAAAGACTTCTATCCTAGCCGAGAATAACAGCTCTGTTAATTGAAATATCTCAACTCAAGATAATATTTTATTGTAATATGATTTTATAAATTAACCTTTGATTTGAAAAAGTAACATAAAAATTCCAATTATAACATTTTTTGTAGAATGAAGTTAATAAGGTGAAAATCAAATAGCTGAAGTAATCATAGGGATGAATAAGAGATAGATAGGTATATATTGATAAAATAAGAGAAATTAAGTGAGAAGAATAATGAAAATGACTCTTTAATTATTAATACTTGGTTATAAATATAAATATTAATATGAAACTCAAGCTCAAACTAATTAAATCCTACGTTCGCAACTAGTCATTCTCTTAATCTTAGTTTTATTATCTTAATCTTAATTAATTAATGCAAGCTAGCTCGAGGTCGTAGTATAAACCTAAGTAATTGTTAAATTCATAACATTTATTTGTTATTCCAACAACAAAAGTGTCGTTATAGATGTATAACGACGGTAAAATTAAACCGTCCCTATATGATTTATAGCGACACTTCTGTTATGAAAATAATAATTTTTATTGTGGATTTAATAATTTCCAAAATTCAAGATCAATGCAGAATAGGTCTTTATTATATATAAGAAAATATATATTATATTGAAGTTAGAGAAAAAGGGAGTTTAGGGACTAAATATTCAGTTTCAAAAATAATATAATAGAATTATAAAAATAAAAAAATATAAGTAATAAATTTTCTTGATTGCATACCGAAACATAGAAAAGAATTGTGGACTTTGTACACTTCATTTTTTAAGAAAATAGCGGATTTACAAGTAATATATTTGTTGGTCAAAAGACTTAACACCTACAAACTAGAAGTCATATTATTATTTTAAAAGGGTTGCAAGTATTTTCTTGTGTTTTTTTTTTCGTCACTTCACAATGCTTGTTTTGTTTATAATATATTCGTTCGTTTTTATTTGTCGTTTTAGAAGGTGAAACTTATTTTTTTTTTATTTGTCATTTATAGATTTTAAAGAAGTATTAATGATTTAATTTCTTATATTATCTCTATAATAAATATTAACTTATTTTTATGTCATCTTTTTCAATGAATATTGGAAGGATAATATTGAAATTTTATAACCATTTTGATCAATTAGACAAAGTATTAATCACATTTCATAATTTTTTTTAAAACGTCAAGTAAAAAAGAACATAATGAATATTACATACTGTCAATTTGTATTATACTGTTGTTTAGTAAAATCCTGCTCAATATCTGATAAGTATGAATGTATGATAATTGGCAGTCGGCTCAACTTAACAAAATTAGTAGTAACACTAGATTCTGGTTGGGCAAAAACTTGGATAATTATAAATCTGTTAGAAAAGGTGATTCCCTCATGATGAGGGAACCTACTCGTCCGCCCCCTTTTTCCTCCTCTTATTCCCTCGACTCCCTTTTCCCCTTTATTCCCTCTTCGTGTTCCCTCCCTTCTTGTCCTCCTCCTCCTCTCATTTCCTATATAAAGGGAATGCAGAATGAAGAAAAAAAATAAGAATTCTCTCTGAAAATTCTCTAAAGGTTTCTCCATCTTTCTCTCTTGCTTCTCTCTAAATATTATTAGAGTATATTATTATACTTTGCTAAAGTTTTATAACACGTTATCAGCACGAAACTCCAACCAACTAAGACGGTAAAATTAAATTCTTGCAATTTATTATTATATTACCGTTTTGGCTATACCACCAATAATATAATTTTGTTCTTATAATTTCCATTAAATTATGTTATTTACAATGGTACCATCTATCCTTGTTAATCTTACAAGACTTGGTGGGAACCTTTTTATTTATTATTCCGCATTTAATATTCTGTCGGAATATCATGTCGGTGTGAATTTCACCTGACCTGGTTCCATTATTTATTATTCCGCATTTAATATTCTGTCGGAATATCCTGTCGATGTGAATTTCACCTGACCTGATTCCATTATTTATTATTCTGCATTTATTATTTTGTTGGGAATAACCTGTCTGTGCGGTCGGTCTATCGCATGCATGGTGAAATTTTTATGTTATTCCATTATTTATTATTCTGTTAGAATAATCTATCTATGCGAACTACCGCATGCCGGGTGAAGATCCATTTGCATTATGCTAATAACATAAATATTAGGGGTGATAAACGGTCCGGGTAACTCGGTACCCGATTCGGATTCGACCCGAAAATATGATCCGGGTCTCGAGTTCGGTAACCTTTCGAGTCGAATATGGGCCAAGGGTTCGTTTTGGGGATATAAGACAGATCCCGAATATGAGCAGAGTACTGTTCGCTCATTTTATGGTTCGAACTCGCCTCTTTCATCTGAACCGTACTCGATCCTTACTCGATCAACCTTACCTGTTTAAGGGTTCGGTACTTACTCGATCTCTGATAAGGAAGTGGAAAGGTTAGTCGTTTAATTAATTAATGTCTTGATTCTTCAGAGTTCATTCATACGTGAGATTTCTCAGTTCTCACTTCACAGTTCACACTTCAATCGCGGATGAGCCTCTTCGTTTACATAAAAATTAAGTTTATAGGCTCGAGGGGGGTGAGATTTGAGAACTGATGACTGAATATTTAGTGATTCAATCTCAGAATCACTAAAGCCCTATTCCCAAAAAACGATTGATGAAGCTGAAGCGGTGAAGCCATGAAGATCGTGTAAATGCAAGTTTTGTAAGTCAGTTCTTACGTATATATATATATATATATATATATATATATATATATATATGATTACTTCTATAGTTTTGTTATACCAAAAATCCCCAATCAAAAAATTAAAACCCTAATTTTTAGCTTTCAAGTTTCAATTCGATCTTATTCAATGGAACACTTTGATGCTTTAGGTATATACATTTCTTGTTTGTTCAGTATAGATCTATACTTTTTTGTTGATTGGTATGTTGGAATACACATGTTTATCAGATTATGGACTTATGTTTTTAGTACTTGTCTAAGATCTTGCTATGATATTCTAGTGTTTTCATCATCTTTTACTCGTGCCTAATCCTTCTATTAATAGTCTGTAACTTAAAATTGTCATGCTCCTGTTACTAATTTTGAAGTGGTATTAGTGTTCATGTCATGGTAGTTCTGCTAGTGTTACTGTGTTAGTACCAATAAAAGTTACAGAGCTCCAATTTTTGTTTTTATTATTACTCACTCTGCTTTTACAATTTTATACTCAATTTTTTCAAACTAATTTTAGGCTAAATTGGTATCCATCCACAAATCAGCTGTTACCTTACTTTGGATACTAGTTCAATTACTAGTCGTGTCCTTCTAGTGAGCTTACTACTATATGGGTTAGTCTTCACTGCTGTGAAAATAAGTGAACAGATCACCCCTTTTTTCAGTCATTTAGAGCATTTAACCATTCTTGAATCAACTTTTAACCATTCACCAAATCACCCCTTTTTCAGTCATTTAGAGCTTAACTTCGATTTGTATAGGGATATGAATTGACTATAAAAATCATAGACTCAATTAGACTGATAGTTGCATAATACATGAAGAATGCTTTTCTTCACAAATATTAATTTGATACCAATTGTCATGCTCCTGTTACTTAGTTTAATGAACTTACAATTGCCATGCTCCTGTTACTGATTTTGTACTGTTATTTGATATTCATAGAGGATAACTGTTCTAACTGTTAAATTGTGAGCTGCCATTTCAATAAATATATTTAATAAAAAAAGAGATGAGACAAGAAAGCAGACTGGTTGCTGGTTCAACCGACAGCTGTATTCCTGTTGTCGAAACACTTTTTATCCTGTGCAACTTACATTTTGTCACTACAGTTCTGGCATACCTTTGGTGAATGCTGAACTTAAATAAGTATATATATAGTTCTAGTTTTTACTGGATATTACAATACTATTTTTATGTGAGCAATTTTATTGTGCATGCATATGTTAAATCCTTTGTCTCTAATTCTGAATATCTGATAATTTTTTGTTTGCTTATTTGAGGTAACAATGAGATCATAAGTTTGATTGAAGACCCATCTGGACCATCTCAAGTGCCAAATACTCAAAATGAAAATCAGCCTCAACTTAATGGTGATTCTCGGCCTGAAAATGCTACTGAGGTTGAGGCTGAAACTGATCATGGAAGAAAAAGAAAAAAAAGACCTCAAAAGCATGGGATAAGTTTACTATTGTGACATTAAGAGATGAAACCAAAAAGGTTGAGTGCAAGCATTTCCACTCAAGGCTTGCTCTTCAGAATACGGGGTCTACGAGTCATTTGAATAGGCACATGAACTCCTGTTCTATTCAGTTGGCTTCAATTTCTGGTTCCGGAAAACCCAAGCAGCAGGTATTATCTTATCCTACTTTAGAAGTTGAAGGTAAAACTGGTAATTTGAATTTCTTCAAGTATGATAAAGAAAAAGTAAGGGAGCTTTTTGCTAAGATGATATGTGTGCATGAATACCCTTTTCGTATGATTGAGCATGAATTTTTCATACTATTTTTGAAAACTATGAATCCAAGATTTGATCCCATTTCTAGGATGACAGTAAGGAATGACTGCATGAAGCTTTATGCTTTAGAGAAGAAAAAAATTAAGGCTCTGTTTGATGGTATTAGTAGAATAAGTTTGACATCTGATTTGTGGACTTCTAATCAAACTATTGGTTATATGTGCCTCACTGCTCATTTTTTGGATTCGGATTGGAACTTGCATAAAAGGGTTATTAATTTTTGTAGCATGGCACCTCCACACACTGGTCTTATGATTTCTGATTCTGTTTTGCATTGTATAACTGAGTGGGGAATTGAAAATAAAATATCAACTGTGACTCTTGATAGTGCATCTGCAAATGATTCAGCTGTAAGACATCTTAGGGATAATTTTACACTGAAAGGTGCCCTTTATTTTAGTGGTAAAATATTTCATGTTAGATGTTGTGCCCACATTCTTAACTTGATGGTGCAAGATGGTTTGGGGATTATCCAAAATGTTATTCAAAACATTCGTGAGACTGTCAAGTACTTGAAAATGTCTCCATCTCGTCTTCATAAATTTGGTGAGATTGTGAAAATTTTACAATTACCATCTTCAAAAAGATTGATCTTAGATGTCCCCACTAGGTGGAACTCCACATATGCCATGTTAGAGTCTGCTTTGCAATTCAAGGATGTGTTCCCATTGTACAAAGAGAGAGACCTTCATTATAACTCTTTGCCTAGTAGGGAAGATTGGGACAGGGCTGAGAGGGTTATTAAATTTTTAGAAGTGTTTAATGAAGCAACAAATGTGTTTTCTGGCTGTGAATATCCTACTTCCAATCTGTTTTTACCTGAGATTTGGAAAATCAAGGAGTTGTTGAATGAAACTATTGTTGATGATTGTGAATATATGAAAGAAATGGCTTACAAGATGAAAGAGAAGTTTGATAAATATTGGGGACAATGTAACTTACTGATGGCTATTGCATCTATTTTAGATCCAAGATATAAGATGCAATTAGTTATATTTTGTTTTCCAAAGATGTATGTCAGTGAGTTTGAAGCAAAAAGGAACTTAACACTTATTCAAAATGCTTTGCAAGAACTGTTTGATGAATATGTGGCAGTTTACAATGCAGAACAAGTTGTTAATAGTCAATGTGAAACTTCAAGTGCTAGAAATAGTGTTAAACCAATGGTTTCTGTTGGTGGATCTAAGAGTAAGACCAAGAGTAGAGCAGAGTTTGACAGTTGGGCTCAAAACATGGACATTGCATCCTCATGTTTGAAGTCTGATTTGGAAATTTACTTGGAAGAAGGGAGATTGGTTTGTAATGTTGATGATAATTTTGATGTTTTAAAATGGTGGAAGGCAAACACTTTAAAATTCAAGGTTTTGTCTAGGATGGCAAGAGATATATTGTCCATACCTGTGACTACTGTGGCCTCCGAATCAACATTTAGTGCTAGGGGAAGGGTTCTTGACCAGTTCAGGAGCTCTTTAAAGCCTGACACGGTTCAGGCTTTGATTTGCACAGGTGATTGGTTGCGGGCTGAGTATAGGATTAAGAAAAACATGATTGTAACTATTAATTTGTTTATTTTTTTTACATAAATAAATACATATGCAAATAATATCATGGATTAATATTAATTGTTTGATAATGTAGGCTGATGAAGATTCAATGCAGGAGGTGAGCTTGGAGATTGAAATGCTGATGCAATGAAGAAAATATTGATATGATGCATTGTTGTTTACATTTTAGTTTTTAAATTGAACTGTTGAACTGTTTACTTTGTTTACTATTGAACTGTTGAACTTGGACTGTTGGACTTTGGTTATTTTGTTTGGACTTTGGATTTTCAATTGAGCATTTTGGAATTGGGTTTATGAAATAGTGCCAAACTACTAGCTTTAGTGCAAGAGTTTGGAATTTGGAGTTTATATATTTGGCTTGCAGCTTTAAGTTGATAGTGCACAACCATCAAGGAAACTAGTTTGGTGTAAAGTCTAAAAAAAAGATAAGTTTCTGATCTTTTTTATTTTGACATTTTCTATTATTTATTACAAGTTAGTTTTTTACTTATTTCTAACCCATCTTTTATATTTGCAGGATTTAAGAGTTTGCAGTTGCTAACCCAGAACAGTTTTGGTGCATACCATGGACAAAAATGGAGCAATACAGGTGCTATGTTCATTTCCAACAGATTTTGCTTGCCTACTCTACTCGTTACTTGTTCTTGACTGTTTTCTATAGTGTACGCAGGTTGATGAATAACAATTCTATGTCTATGTTGATTACTCTGCTATAACTCTTTTGGTTTGTGTTTACTGATCCCCCACCCACCCATCCACACAATAAATTTTTTTTAAAAAAAAAAGAAGAAGAAAGAGAGAAAAGATGAATATGGCTCCACTTAGTAGGTTGAAAGTATTATATATATATATATACACACTTTATTTTTATTTTTTTATAACATTTGCAACTGCCCTTTTCATTTTTTAAGATGGGGAAAAATTGATAGAAGTACAAGAGGGGGAAAAGGGCTCAAGGAAGCCTTTCACTGAAAAGATTATCACTATAGCAACTCTGTGACAATTTCACTGAAAAGATTTCCCTGTACAGTGGGCACAATATGATTAATAGCTCCCAATAAAACTTTTTGACAAGGAGCTGCACCTGGGCACAATACTCGTTACTTGTTCTTGACTGTTTTCTATAGTTTGTATTAACCAATTTTATTGGGATTTCTGTTGTTTCTTTTCTGTGTAGTCATCCTATGGATTTATTCACTACTTCGATCGTAGATCTGCTGCACTTGCTATATTGGCACTCAATGGAAGGCATTTGTAAGTAGAATTAGGGTACATCCTCTACAATTTCCTGGCTTGATTGTTGCCTTGTATCTTATTCTGCAAATGGCAGGTTTGGGCAGCCTCTTAAAGTTAATTGGGCAAATGCCAGTGGTCAGAGGGAGGATACATCAGGTAGGTCCTTGTTCTGTTTTGAGCATATGTTCTGTTTTGATGGGTGATTTAAGGATCATATAATATTTATGAAAGATGATTTGTCTATATCAAACATTATATTCCTTGAGCATTCTACTCATGTAATCATGTTTGGAATTGGGTTGTGTATCACTAAGATGCATTCTACTCATATTTCATTTCTTTAGCAGCAGGACATAACGCAACTAATTTGATTCCAAATGGCCATGTTCATCCAGAAATGCAAGAGAGAACTGTGGAGCATTTGGAAAGGTCACATGTGAAAAATGACTTTTTAACTAGCATTAATTTTATTTTGTCTGGAAACTATTTTTCCTAGTGCTACTGCTCTTTTCAAGTATAATTTCCTGAACTAGTCAAACTGTCTCGTCAAACACTTGCATATGCTATGACTTGATCTTTCCTATCTGTATTTTTATGATCAGTATGAGCCAAGCTCAACAAAGGCTTAGACTTGGACAAAGACGTGCCCAATCTGAACAGTAACAAGATTTAGTGTAGCAAAGTTGAGCTTGTACAGTCCAAGAATCGGCTCATTATCAGTTATAGTTGCATCCATACTTTTATACAAACACACAATTGCTATTATGTTCTAACATTCAAGTAGTTGTCTAATGGCTTGAGCAGGTTGACTACAACAGGCGTAAGCTCATTGCTCCCAACCATACTTGTACACACATGCTAAACTTTGCTCTCAGGGTAATGTCAATTGATATTATTCTGCACTTGTACACTTTCATTTCATTCTTCTATTTCTTTTATTTTTGTTTTTCATTTTTTGGCTTGAATATTTAAATATTTGTGCAGGAAGTACTTGGTAATAATGTTGACCAGAAAGGATCTATTGTTCTTCCTAAAAAATTGAGATTCAATTTTTCTCATGGTATGCTTAATCATAATTTTAGTTTTGTTTCTCATAGTAAAGCTTAATCATACTATTTTAGTGATATGTTTTTTTCTGACTTGAATATGCATTTTTCCTTATTTTCTTGCGTAGGAAAATGGCTTAGCAGTAAACAAATACGTTCAAGTATGGTGATGTGTATGTAAGAGATTGGATAAATGTAATGATGTTACTAAAAAAGTAGAAATTGTATCATAGAATAATTAATATTGTAAATTTATTATTGAAATATTTGTAACACATGTATTTTTATATATAAATGAAATTGAAGTTTTTTTAAGTTTTCACTTTATGTCTCATTTTGGTGTGATCCATCTCAGACTCGAGCTCGAAAAGAATGGCTCGCGAATTACTCGTTGTGAAAACGAGTCGAGTAACTCCGAGTCAAGTAGTATTCGAGTAATTTACGAGTCGAACTTGAGCAGCCTTAGAAATTATAAGTTCGAATCCGAGTCGAACCTGAACACAAAATTTTTGATCCGAGTCGAACTTGAACATTATGGGGTTCGGATCGACTCGGGCTCATTTTCACCCCTAATAAATATAAGAATATTTATATTTGCATTTTATCACCACTTGAGATCGTGACGTAGTTTATTTTTCATATTTCATACATGCAATTATTTATTGTTTTAATAAATAATAAAATTGTGTTTTAACCCAGAATAGATGGCAAACTTTGCAAAAATAGATTTTTCTATTTTGAAAATCTCTGGAGATAATTATTTGGCTTGGGCACTTGATGCAGAATTGCACCTTAGTGCAAATGAGTTAGAAAAGACTATTGAATCAGAAAATACAGCTACTTCGGCACAAAATGCAAAAGCCATAATTTTTCTTCGTCACCATATTGATGAAGGATTAAAGACTAACTATTTAACAGTCAAAAATCCTTTATCTTTATGGACACAACTTAAGGAAAGATTTGACCACCAAAAATTGGTTGTTCTCCCTAATGCCAAATTTGAGTGGCTTAATTTAAGGCTACATGATTACAAATCAATTACGGAATATAGTTCCAATATTTATAGAATAACCTCTACTTTGGCTTTGTGCAGAGATCCAGTTTCTGAATCCCAAATGTTAGAGAAAACGCTCTCAACTTTTTATCCCACCAACATGATTTTGTCACAACAATATAGACAAAGTAAGTTCACAAAATTTAGTGACTTTATTGTCTATCCTCCTGGTTGCAGAAAAGAATATGAATTATTGTTGAAAAACCATCAAGTACGGCCAACGTGTGCTACCCCATTGCCGGATATTAACAGCACGTCATTCCAGCAGAATAAACGTGACAATAGATGGTCATATAATAAGAAGCCTTGGGGACGAAAGAATAAACGAGGCCATCGTAACAACAAATTCCAGAACCGTGACAATTCAGGCCACCAGAAGTGGCAAGTGTCTGGATCGGGTAAAAATAAAAAAAATGTAGCACCGATAAAGAACAAACCAGATGTTTGTTTTAGGTGTGGGATGAAAGGGCATTGGTCACGTACCTGTCGTACGTCGAGGCATCTGGCTAATTTATTCCAGGAGTCTCAAAAGAACAAAGTAATGGAGGCAGAAACAAACTTTGTTAATCATCAATTGAATATTGTTGATGATTCACCAATGACCAACAATGAGGAAAAGGTTGATGATATTACTGAACCTTCTGAAAGTATCTTTTGGGATATCGTTTGATTTCTTATTTTAATTAAATACCCTGCATGTATAATATTATTAGTTTTCATTCTATATGTGGTATGTGTTTCTCATGAATAAAATTATATTTGAAATGTAACTTTTCTTATTTATGTTTTTATATGTGTCAGACCATCTTTAATGGATATGGAGGATATATGTTTAGCAGACAGTGCAACAACTCATACAATCCTTTAAAGTGAGAAATTTTTTTCACAACTAATCAAAGCTAAGGGAAATGTAGGAACTATCTCTGGCACATCAAATTTAATCGAGGGATTTGGAAAAGCTAGTTTCTTGCTACCAAATGAGACACAAGTTTTTATCAAATATGCTCTATATTCTAGTAAATCAAGAAGAAATTTGCTTAGTTTTAAAGATATTCAACTAAATGGTTTTCACATTGAAACAACCAATGAGAATGATAATGAATATCTTCTCATTACTTCTACTATTTCTGGAAAAAAGAATATCTTAGAAAAACTTCATTCAATTTCTTCTGGATTATATACTATGAAAATTAGAGCAATTGAGTCTCATACTGTTATGATTCCAAAAATCATAGATCCCAAATCCTTTATGCTTTGGCATGAAAGACTCGGTCATCCAGGTACTTCTATGATGCGTCGTATTATTGAAAATTCTACTGGCCATCCTCTCAAAGATAGAAGGATTTTCCCTAGTAGTGAATTTCCTTGTGTTGCGTGTTCTCGAGGAAAATTAATTATTCGACCATCACCAGTAAAAGTTTATAAAGAAGCCCCAAAATTCCTAGAAAGAATTCAAGGAGACATTTATGGACCTATTCACCCATTGTCTGGCCCATTTCGATATTTCATGGTTTTAATATATGCTTCAACTAGATGGTCTCATGTTTATCTTCTCTCTTCTCGAAACTTTGCCTTCTCAAAACTTCTTACTCAAATAATCAAGTTACGGGCTCAGTTCTCTGATCATCCAATCAAGTCAATTCGACTTGATAACGCAGCTGAATTTTCATCAATGACTTTTAATGATTTTTGTATGACTATTAGAATTTTCATTGAGCATTCCGTTCCTCATATTCATACACAAAATGGTTTAGCTGAATCTTTAATAAAAAGACTTCAACTTATTGCACGACCATTAATGTTAAGGGCTAACTTACCTACCTCAGTTTGGGGTCATGCAATTCTTCATGCTGTAGCCATCATTCGAGTAAGACCAACGACTCTTCATAAATTTTCTCCTTAAAGTTAGTTCTTGGACAGATACCTAACATATCACACTTTCGAGTTTTTGGAAGTGCGGTATATGTTTCAATTGCACCTCCACAAAGAACTAAGATGGGAGCCCAACGAAGAATAGGTATTTATGTTGGTTTTGATTCTCCTTCTATTATCAGATATCTTGAACCTTTAACTGGAGATGTTTTTACTGCACGTTATGTAGATTGTCATTTTGATGAATCTGTATTTCCACCATTAGGAGGAGGGAAAGTTTTAAATAAAAAATCCTCTGAAATATCATGGAATGCATCAGATTTAAATTCACTTGATCCTCATACAGGACAATGTGAAATTGAAGTTCAAAGAATTATTCATTTACAAAATATTGCAAATCAAATGCCAGATGCATTTAATGATGCTAGAAAAGTGATAAAGTCACATACACCTGCAGTGAATACTCTAGCAAGGATTGAAATGCCTATTGAAAAATCAATTCCTGGAGAATTGACGAATAAGGTAATAGAAGAATCTAAACCACGCCAGAAGCGTGGAAGAATGGTTGGTGCAAAAGACACTGTACCACGAAAATCAAAAGCAAATAAGGGAATCCCAGAAGGAATACCCGCTCCAGAAGTATAACTTATTCCAAGAGTGGAAATAGCGCCAGAAGAGGTACAAACCGCTCCAGAAGCAGCACATATTTCAAGAGTGGGAATAGCCCCAGAAGAGGTTCAAAATCTCAGTGAAGGGATAAGAGATGAACACCAAGAGATCTCAATAAATTATGTACATAATGAGAAAATATGGGATCGAAGCAAAGTCATGATTAATGACATATTTGCTTTCTCTATAGCATCAGATATTACTTTGATTCCTGACACGGATCCTGAACCACAAAACGTGGAAGAATGTCGGAAAAGAAAAGATTGGCCAAAATGGAAAGATGCTATTCAAACTGAGCTACAATCTCTATTGAAAATAGAAGTATTTGGACCAGTAGTCCAAACACCGCTGGGTGTAATCCCAGTTAGAAATAAATGGGTATTTGTACGAAAGCGAAATGAGAAAAATAAAATTGTGAGATACAAAGCCCGACTTGTAGCTCAAGAATTTTCACAAAAACCTGGTATTGATTATCAGGATACATACTCTCTAGTAATGGATGAAGTTACTTTTCGCTTTCTGATAGGTATGGCAACCATGGAAGGTTTGAAAACACGTCTGATGGATGTTGTAACTGCATACCTATATGGCTCACTTGACAGTGAGATTTATATGAGAATCCCTGAAGGATTGAAAATGGCTGAATCACAAAGGCCACGTCACATATATTCAATCAAGTTACAACGCTCGTTGTATGGGTTGAAACAGTCTGGTCGTATGTGGTATAATCGACTTAGTGATTATTTAATAAAAGATGGATATATAAATGATCAAGTATGTCCATGTGTTTTTATTAAGAAATCGCAAAGTGGATTTTCCAACATTGCTGTATATGTGGATGATTTGAATCTTGTAGGTACTCCTGAAGAACTCACAAGAACTGCTACTTATTTAAAGGATGAATTTGAAATGAAAGATCTTGGAAAGACAAAATTCTGTTTGGGAATACAAGTGGAGCATTTAGCATCTGGAATTTTTGTTCATCAATCCACATATGCTGAAAAGATTCTCAGTCGTTTTCATATGGATAAAGCTCATCTTTTGACTACCCCGATGGTTGTTCGATCTTTAAAAGTTGATAAAGATCCATTTCGGCCTCTAGAAAGTGGGGAAGAAGTTCTTGGACCTGAAGTTCCATACCTAAGTGCAATAGGTGCTCTTATGTATCTTGCAAACTGTACACGACCTGATATTACTTTTGCTGTTAACTTGTTAGCAAGATACAGTTCTTCTCCTACTAAGAGACATTGGGATGGGATCAAACACATTTTGAGATACCTTCGTGGAAGTATTGATCTTGGGTTATTTTATCCAAGAAATTCAACGTCGCAATTGGTTGGATATACCGATGCAGGATATTTATCAGATCCACACAATGGAAGATCACAAACAGGTTATGTATTTACATATTGTGACACGGCTATCTCCTGGAAATCCACAAAACAAACAATGACAGCTACATCTTCAAATCACTCAGAGATTCTCGCTATACATGAAGCAAGTAGAGAGTGTGTTTGGTTGAGATCAATTATTCAGCATATTCAAAAGTCATGTGGATTACCATCAATCAAAGACATTCCTACAATTTTGTATGAGGATAACGCTGCATGCATTGCTCAGCTTAGAGGAGGATACATCAAGGGAAATAGAACAAAACACATTTCACCTAAATTCTTCTTCACACATGAGCTACAAAAGAAGGGTGATATAGATGTGCATCAAATTCGATCATGTGATAATCTAGCTGACTTATTCACAAAGTCACTACCAAATGCAACGTTTGCAAAACTTCAGAAAAGGATCAGAATGTGTCGACTGAAAGACTTATGATAACATTTCATCAAGGAGTAATGAAATCCTTTTGAGGGGAAGACTGTACTCTTTTTTCTTAGTCACGGTTTTTATCCCAATGGATTTTTCCTGACAAGGTTTTAACGAGGCAGTCAATTAAAGGATATTTATGTAAATGATATATACTCTTTTTCCCTTCGTTAAGTTTTTCCCACTGAATTTTCTTAACAAGATTTTTAATGAGACATAATCTTCTATCATAGGAAATCAGGGGAAGTGTTAGAAAAGGTGATTCCCTCATGATGAGGGAACCTACTCGCCCGCCCCCTTTTTCCTCCTCTTTTTCCCGTGACTCCCTTTTCCCCTTTATTCCCTCTTCGTGTTCCCTCCCTTCTTGTCCTCCTCCTCCTCTCATTTCCTATATAAAGGGAATGTAGAATGAAGAAAAAAAATTAGAATTCTCTCTAAAAATAGGTTTCTCCATCTTTCTCTCTTGCTTCTCTGTAAATATTATTAGAGCAATTATTAGAGTATATTATTATACTTTGCTAAAGTTTTATGACAAAAGCTGATTATTATTTTTTGTTAGGGACTACTGGAACCCTATTTATTTTAATCAAATGAAAGTAATTTATTTAAACTTTTAGTACTATTTTTAATTTTTTTAACAATGTTCAATTTTAACCAACATTTATTTTGGGAAATGAAAAAATGAACCTGAGTGATTCGAAATTTGGTTCGGAATCGACTCAGAAAATTCGAGCTAGACTATGATTCGATACTTGAATAAGTTAAATTCGAATTCATTTTGATCGGATATTTATGTCAATTCGACCATCGTTAAAAAGTTAGCCGGTAGTGTTTTAATTACGATTCTGTCAAGAATTTCATCAAACACCTAACGATCATCACTCTTTCTTTTCACTTCTCAGACAGGGTTACCAAGACACACCAGGTGTCTCAAAAAGATAAAGCTTCAAGTACACGTGTCAACATTTTCACATGCCACCATAAATACCTTCTTCAGTTCTTCCCCTTCAAGCTCCAGCTCTCAGTTCCTTTCGATCGGGAAAATCAATGAGTCAATTCAAGCGATCCATCCAATTTTCCAAACCCACTAGCCACATTTTCCTCAAATCCATCAAACACTTCTCTTCTCAGAAACCCCACCTCGATGACGTGGGTCCCGTTGCCTCTCACCTGAAGACCCGAGCTGTGGTCCGGTTCCGAGGACCCGACACCGTGAAATTCCTTCAGGGTCTGTTAACCCACGATGTACGGAGGTTCGCTGAACCCGTGGGTGAGAAGACTTCGACTGTGCCTACGCCTAACTTGTCCTCTGTTTCGATTCCGCCAATGTACGCCGCAATGTTGACACCTCGGGGAAGACTTTTGTATGATTTCTTTATTTACAGACCCTCCTTGCCAGTAGAGAAGCTTGATAAATCCGGGTCTGGTCCAGGCCCGAACCCGGAAGAATTGGAGTTGCTTCCTGATGTAGATGGGTCTATATTGGACGAGCTATTGGACATATTGAAGAATTAAGTTATGCCTTTTAATGGTTCATGATGATTTTATGTATAAAGTGATTTGAATCCTTAGGACTCCTAGTCTGGAAAACTCACAAACATAGTGTTAAGGACATTCAATTTTGACTCTTTCTTTGATCCTATAATATTTTATGATATTGAAGTTACAACTATTTGAATTCTGCTTGTATATATGAAATGGTAAATCTCTAGTATCTTAAAGTTAGTTAATTTTCTTAATTAGACATAATTTAAACACAAGCACTCAACCTTTGCCACTGTCGAGGCTTGAAACCCACCCTCTTGGTACACAATGGATGGGGGTAACCATTGGGCCAAGACCCCTTGGTTAATTTTCTTAATTAAGTTGCATAGAGTGGAAAAGTGATGAGAGAGACCACATTGGGAGAGTCTTTATCTTAATGGGTGCTTAATAGTTTATTTCATTGCCAAGAAGGCATACTTTAGAAACCAACTTACTTATCCAATATATAACTGTCTAATCTACCTGAATGCCCAATATAAGGTTTTTTTATATATAAGCTTATGTTCATCTGTTCTGCTGTTTGTCAAAATCCAGCTGAAAAAGTTAACTTTTATAAGTAATATTGTAATCATTTGTAAAAGTATTCTCTTTTCTGTGACTTGGTGTAGCTGAAGTCTTCCAGCAAGCTTGTAGATGAGCTGAGTTTATTTGGAGTTCTTGATGTCATAAGGTTGTGCTGAGTGTTTTGGTAATAAAGGTAACTGCATAGAGCATATGACATGCTAATATAAATGGTATTGGCTCAAAATTTATCATAGGTGCTATTTAGAGTGCACCTCTAATTGAAGGACGTGGAATATAATAAGTTCTGAACTCTTCAAGTTAGCTATTTCTAGAGAACAGTGAGTTTTTGTAGCCAGTAAACATGGATAGTATGGCTTATGACATAGGTGCCTTAGTCAGTTCAATTTGTTAGCAGTTATTGTTCAGAAATGAGAAAACTGTGGGTCAAACTCGAGTTGGAGCATAATTTGCCAACTCATAAAAGTGAATCAGCAAATTGGATTCAAAATTTCATTTCAGCGTACAGGTTCACCCAACATAATGCCCAAGTCTGCTTTCTTTGTAAATTATTGAATTTAAAGTGAACCTTAGTTTTGGCTTACACTGAATGGAGGGCTATATGTATTGTCAATGGTGCAGTCATACCATACATGACTCACTCAACATAGACATTCTTTGCTTTTAAGACATCATAAAGGAGAGAAAGGAGTCTTAAACCAGCAATATCACAGCACTAGACTTGCTTTTCTTGTTTTGTTGTTTGTTGTTTGTTGTTTGTTGTGATTTCATGGTAAATCATATTATATTCAACACATTTCTAGACGGTAAATGAATAAACCTTTATTACCTCTTTATCTCTTGATGTGCTCTCATTCCACCATAATATCAAACCTAGGCCTCTGCTCCCTGGCTGCACTCTGGCTTTTGCATCTGTACCTTACAAGTTGAAAGTTAGGACTACTACTAAATTTTAAATGTAAATTCATGTATATTGAATTTGAGTAAGTGGACACTGCTTAGAATTGTAATAAAAACTCGTGCTGACAACAGTGATTGGCAATTCAAATATGAGGACTGAATGATTAGTTTCAACATTGTACGACATCAATGACCATATTGGAAATGACTTTCTAATGCCGCATCCAATGTTTGAAATATTTATTTACCTCCTATTCTGCACTTGTTTGTCATGGAGCTATTACAAGTTATCTTTTACATTTTAGACATAAAATATCTCACTATTTAGTGCACAGCATAAAATTACTTAGAATTATGCTGGAAATCAATGTGGCAATAATAGTGCAACAAAATATTGTGGACACGTAATATATGGTAAAAGGAAGCCAGATGTCCTTAACTGATGCTTGCTTAAAGTGTTGAGTTGAATATGATTCATTCTGCCTTTTGTGATTTTGTTTCTTCTCGTAGTAGCTCTCACCGTAATACTCAGTTTATAATGATTGTTTTGAATGATATTGCTTTTCTTCCAGTTATCAAAAGCCGCTTTTACTCTCTAGTAACTTATTGTTTGTGTTAATGTTGTAGATACCAATTGAGGTCTAAGGTTGAGATTGAGAATGTAGCAGAGGAATTCTCTTGTTGGCAGCGTTATGGTGGGAATTTAACTGAAAAGTTGTCTTCTGTAGAAGAACCAGAGGCTGCTGGAGTTGGATATGGTGGCACTGTTGATCGCTCAGGCATTTCAGTTTCACGAGGAAATAATCTTGGATGGCAATAGTACATGGATCCCTGATTGGAATGCCTTGGATTTAGGGGTATCTTTCCATCAAATACAACACGTGAGTTCTCGTGAACTTGGTTACTCTGAGATCTTTTTCGTTTAAAGCTTGGGACATTGTTTAGATGCTCGAGAGTAGGGTTGAAAATTAACCAGGCCACTTGCAAGCTACCCTGCTCGTTCATGAGAATTCTAGGCTCATTTAATCAAGTGGGTCTAGTATGGCAAGAATTTACAGTCAATTCTTAGATTTCAGCCTTGTTTTATTAACAAGTTGACTGCATCACGCTTAGTGATGCAGGACAAATTTAAGATGAAGAATTAACGAAAAATAAACTAGGATTTAAATTCTACGTTTAAACCATTAGGATCTCTTAAGTGTATCAACTCCACGTATCAACACCAAGATGGATAAAATACCTCTACAGTATGAATAAAATAATCAACTTTAATATTTATAGTATGTAGTCTAAATTACTTGTGTGAATTACATCAATATTTAAATAGACAAAACTCTAATATTACTTGAGGAATAATAAAAGTACTAAACGACTAAAATTCCTTATTAATAATTCCTAATAACTAATTAATGTCTTAAATCTTCACTAATAAATAAAATACATAAATCACATCAACTACTTCTATATTAAACATAATAAAAATTCCGAATAATAAATATAAATAATATCTTCTTTGTTCTTGACTTGGAGTCCCCATCATTCTCCTCTTTTTAGAGAAAACTCAACCTCAAGCTTTATAATACAATAGAATAAGCTACATACTCCTCTGCAAGGAAAGAACATTTTGGAAACCCTTGACAACATTATCACACGGTAAGGCTCAAATTTTTTTGGAAAGAGAATTAATGAGAGTATCATTTTTGTATTCAATGATGGGAGCTCCAAGTCAAGAACAAAGTAGATTTTTTATATTTATTATTTGGAGTTTTTATTATGTTTAATATAAAAGTAGTTGACGTGATTTATGTATTTTATTTATTAGTGAGGATTTAGGACATTAATTAGTGATTAAAAATTATTAATAAGGGTATTTTAGTCGTTTAGTACTTTTATTATTTCTTAAGTAATTATTAATAAGTGTATTTTAAACGACTAAAATACATTTATTAATAATTCCTAATCACTAATTAATGTCTTAAATCCCTACTAATAAATAAAATACATAAATCACATCAACTATTTTTATATTAAACATAATAAAAACTCCAAATTATAAATATAAAAAATCTCTTCTTTGTTCTCGACTTGGAGTCCCCATCACTTGGGTAATAACCGGGACTGACTTATCCATCAAACTATTTTGGGAAACTGAGCACAGCTTGTTTAGCTAAAAATTTTCAATGTCGAGTCAAGTGCATTCTATTACTCTCTTTCGAATTCTTGTTCATGTATTTACTTGTGCATTCCATGAATATACATAGATATAATAATATAATATAGTATAATCTCATAATGATGTTTAGTAAGTCATATCTCAGTCCATCTTCTTCCATGGTTTCATGCTCCATAAATTCACTCCATAAGCTAGAAGTCTATAGATATATTATATTTTGTATATGTTCTCTGGTATATCATAAGCAAATTTTGTTACAACTTAAAAGGATATTGTAAATCACTAAGTTGTAACAATTTAATTTGTATGTAAAATTTGACTTTTGAGCTAAATGAGATATTAAACTAATTTGATGAGCTAAATGACCTACTAAACGAGCTTCACGAGCTAATTGAGCTGAAGCAAGCTCATGAAACTCGTTAATAACTCAACTCTTTTAAATATTATTCGAGCCTTAATTTGGCAAGCCAAAGCTTGACTTGTCTGGTATCTTTTGCACCTTCTTGTGAGCAAACGAGTCAAGTTATGAACTTTTTACTGGTCATATATGAAATTGTTTTCTTCCTGTTGCAGCACCTTTGGTTAAGGCTGACAAGGAAACTGATGAACAAAATTACCTACTCTGGAGATTGGAAAAGGGAGTTGCTGAAGGCTCAACTGAGATACCAAAAGGTGTATATTTATCTCTTCATGGGTTTGATATCTGTTATTTTATCCTAAATGAAGGTTATCACGGTGCACATATTATGGGTCCAAGACCTGTTCACTGCATGGTGACATAATATTTAGAATGCTCCTGTCTATTTAGACCTGTTCACTGCTTGGTGACATAGTAGTTACTTTTCTTTACTTTACTGTTTAATTTGCTACACCTGTTATTTCTTAGAACTAAACATTAAATTAAATTAAAAAGGCACTACTATTCTATTGATTTGGAATTGTAAGCCGAACTTCCAGCACTATCATAACCGAGCACCAGCTTATTAAAGGCCTCTAGTTTGTAATTTCAATCTGAATTTGTGATTAACCTTTGTAGGTGAGGCAATTCCACTAGAATACAACCTTGCTGGTCTGAATGCCATAAGCTTTGACAAAGGGTGTTATGTTGGTCAAGAACTCATTGCTCGCGCACATCACCGTGGGGTAGTTCGAAAAGCGCTTAATTCCATTAAAGTTTCTTGATGATAGTGGAAAAGGTAGAACAACCCCCGTTTCATTGTTAATGACATTTTGTTAATTATCTTATTTTAAGCTTCTTCTGTCCTTCCAGAGTTGGAGCAGAAATTTGCTCCTGGATCAGAAGTTATGGTAGCTGCATCTGGCAAGAAGGTCGGGACTGTCAATACTGCATTTGGATCTCGTGGGCTTGGCCTTTTGCGCCTGGAAGAAGCCTTCAAAGGGCCAGGAAACTTGATCATACAAGGGCAGGAAGATGTGAAGGTTGAAGCCATTAAACCAGAGTGGTTTCCCGCGGAATGGTATCAAGATTATCAACAACATAGTTCAGTTGCTTAGAATGGTTATTTACGAGAATAAAGCCACCCCTTGTTCACTCAACTTTCCTCGCCAATTCTAGATTTTCTCTTATAAAAACTCGAGATTTGTTTAGTTTTATTTTGTAGAAACTGAGAGAATTCTCTTAATATGAGAAGAAAATAGTGGTAGGGATGGTTCTGAAATAGTTGTGATGTGCATTATAAGAAGTACAATAGATGAAAAGGAAATTTTGAATGTTGTCCAGTTTGTTGGTAGGTGTTGTGAGATGTTGATAGATAATCTAATAGGAATGTCACATCCATGGTGAATTTCATATTTGCAGTACTATAAGCTTTGTGGATTTTTCTTTTAGATAAGCTTCCAAAGATGAAATATCTGCCGAGTGCAAAGGGGGGGTATTTTATTTCCCACATATTTCTCACTAGCTCTGCTATACATTCAATAAATCTCTCTAGTCTTCAATAATGAGAGAAAAAGCAGCAGCTTCAGCAAAAACAAAGCACTTCATGAAGTTAACAAGCTAAGGTTGCCTAGATCTTGAATCACTGCCTTCATGGTAGGCCTGCAATCTGGAAGCTCATCGATGCAATCCAGCGCTACTTTTGCTAATTTATCTGCCTCCGATTTAGAGAAATTTCCCTTCAAATTTTCATCAATGAAATCTTCGTATTTGCATGATTCAGCTGCCAGTCGCACTGCAGTAGTGAGATTTGTTTTACCAGAGAGAATCTGAAGGATAATCACTCCAAAGGCATAAACGTCGCTCTTTTCTGTAAAACGGCCAGTGGTAATGTACTCGGGTGCCATGTAGCCTAAGGCTGCACTGACCTTGAGGGCTGAGAAGATAATATCATGAGCAAGGAGTTTTAGAAGACCTGAATCCATAATTATTGGATTAAACTGCTGATCAATGACAACTTTCTCAACAGATATGTTTTGGTGTACTATGGCAGGTCTGTTTGTTTCACTTCTGTGTAGATATCCAATACCTTCAAATGCATATTCACATCATTTTAGTTAACAAATTCATATCCAAGTAAAGTGTGAACTAACAGCACAGGGAAAAAAATGAAAAAGAGTTGAACAAGAATGAAGAAAATAAGATAAGAAGGACTTGGATTTCAAGCAGTTCATTTGAGCATTCAATAGAAATAAGTTTAAGAGTTGCAGCAGCTGTGTAATACTTGTATAACAGAGCGATTTTGTGCTATGTACATGCAACTCGTGGCGGCTTGGAATCAGTATCCCAAGAGAAGGGTCATAAATGACTATTTTTAGCAGATAGTAAGATTCAAATGTGTATGCAAAAAATCGAGAGAACTGGAAATAAATAAGACAGTCAACTGCATAGAGGCTCCATCTACTATGTACTACTCGGTCCAAGATTTGCTGGCATGAACAGGGAAGGGAAAGCTAGCAAGATTATTGTTGTATTATATCATTTGACATGCTATTTCAGTTAGCTATCTCACTCAAAATTAAATGCGCATATGTTCTAATTGTTTAGTTCACACTATACATTGCCTCATCTTGTGTCTATTATCACATTGAATTTATATGCTCAATGTTCATTAATTTTTCAGCCAAAAGGTTGAAGATATTAGGTAAAGCGGTCCAAAAGGTATATGAATTATGAAGTACTCTCGAGAGTTATTAGTGTACCAATACTCCATGCGGGAAGATTTGAACTCAGACCTTGCACACACATCTAATAGCTTAAGCTATCAGAGAGGCGTCAACAATGCATATCATGCTAACAACGACGTTTTTTCATTTTACCTAAGCATAAATCTACCATAATAGATCATACCAAGAGGATCTATTAGACAAGATCATATACTATTCTTTTGACCCACCGGCAAAGTGCAGTCTAATGAGCTGAAAATGTAAGTTTATATGTAACTGGTGAATAAGTTATGGTACTAACCTTTTGCAATCCCATTGATGATAGAAATCCGAGTTTGCCAGTCAAGAATGTGGCTGCTTCCATCTTCCAAGTCCAGATATAGTGACAAAGTTCCTTTAGAAGCAAAATCATAAATGAGAAAACATTCACCCCTGCTCATTGAACAACAAAAGCCTCTAAGCCTAGCAAGGTTCTCATGTCTCAAAGAGGTCAATAACCTTAACCCATTCATAAACTCGGCTTCCTCCGACTTACAGCTGATCACATTAATGCTCTTAATAGCTACAACTGATCCATCCTTCAAAATCCCTTTATAAACAGCTGAGAATTTGCTCTTCCCCAACAAATTCACCTCCGAAAAATACTGCGTTGCAGACTCAACTTCTTCAAGATTGAACTTGAACCTTTGTAGAAACTTATCCGAATCGTCGCTGCCTATCTGATAACTAACCATTGGATCCCATTTATTACTATACTCGAGAGTTACAAGTGGAGAGGCACTTCTTGAGTAGAAATCCTTGTTCTCATTAACGCTAAGCCGGTCATCAGAAGTATGATCAGATGTGATGGCTATTTTCTGTTTATGCCTACGATATCGAAAAACACATAAAAATCCCACAACCATTAATGTGATTGAGGCTGTGATTACCCCAGAAACAATGACCATTTGTGGGAGTTTTGATGATTTTGAGCAATGGGTTTGGTTGCAATTTGTATGAAACTTGGCATTCATGGGAACATGTTCTGGAGAAGTACTATTTCTGGTAGGTGAAAAGGGTTCAATTTGGTTAATGCTTAGATCATCCCAAGAATTGCAAACTCTCAATGAAGAAAATCCATCACCACATAAACCAGAATTGTTACCGCAGAGAAATCCTTCACTTAATTTCTTTAAAGCTTCATAACCAAAAAGGAAAAGGTAAAAAAAAATAATCAATTTTGGGTTGAATACTAACTAATAAATGATGATTTAAGGAGGACTAAAATGCAAAGTTATTCATCGAGTATATCTTACACGACTTTACATATAGCAAACGCTACCTCGTGGTACAATTACTAGTGCAAACTATACCTTGGATCAGTTTTGCATGCTAATTATACCTTAAAAGACACGATTTTGCACGTGGTAGCGATTTGCTACATTGTAAAGTCAAGTACCATATCTCTACAAAGTGATAAATTCAAGGTATAGTTTTGCATTTAATCTTTAAGGATAATATTTTTTTTACCAAACTTACCAGGAGGGACAACTCCAGAGAGTGAATTGTTTTGAACATCTAGAACCTCCAACAAAGGAGCATTAGCTAATTTATCAGGAATTCTACCAGAGAGGTGATTAAAGCTCAAATCAAGCCTTTTAAGCGTACTCATGTTCCCTATGCTGGAAGGAATTTGACCGGCTAATCTGTTATACTGCAATGTAAGAACACTTAGCTTCTTTAAGTACCCAATCTCTGTTGGTATGCTTCCACTCAACTGATTACAACATAGCTCCAAAACTGAAGAAACAACAAAAAATCATATGCTTTATAAGCTTAGAAAAAAAATGGTAAACAACAAAAATCATTGAAATTTTCATTTTTTCAGATTCACTAGGCAGATGTGAGCCAGTTCGGCAAATATATAAGACAAACACCCCCCCCCCCCCCCCCCCCCCCCCCAACCCACAAATGTGCATTTCATTTACTTATATTAAATTTTAAAACAAGACCAAAGGTTTCTTCAGCTTAATTTAGCCATACAGAAGAAAACCAAGCCATGAATCTTTAAGCATAGTTCTAATTTTATATTGCTCCGGTTTAAAAATCAAAGATTTACCTTTCGGCTACTTAATCCTTGACCAATTCCCAAACCAAGAATTCAAAATAATACTCCTTATATATCAATAAGAAAATTAAAAATTGAATTTAAGAACTAGTGTTTTTCAGGAGATCATAAACAAACGATATTCATTTCATCGAAAAACAACTAACAATGCTCAGAAATGGGTACATAAATTTCAAATTTTTATACAAACCCCCCCCCCCCCCCCCCCACACCCAAAATTTCATAAAATTGACTTAATTCACACAATTAATACTCATATACTAACCGACCTTGAAGACTAGCCACGTTCTTAATCTGAGAAGGTATGACCCCAGAAAGATTATTGACGTTGAGATAAAGATCAGTCAACTCAGTGAGATTAGAAATCTCTTTTGGTATCTCTCCAGACAAGGAGTTGTAATGCAAGTAGAGACCCGACAAGCACTTTAATCCGGCCACCGCCGGCGAAACTTTTCCGGTGAGACCTTTTCCCTGCAATGAAATATTTGCTACCTTAAGATGCTCATTGCAAGCTACACCCTCAAATGAGCCACTACATGGGTCACCCTCATTTGTCCAAGATTTCAAGAACTTGTTTTCTGGGTCTAGAGCGGATTTGATCTCCATTAAAGCCCTGAGCTCAGAATTTCCATTGATGTGATTTGGAAGGGAAAATGTGAGAAAAAGAAGGAAAGTGAAGAGGAAATTATTATGGGAAATATTGTTCATCTCTATTTTTTCTTTCTTTTTAATGAAAACAGAGTACTTGAGAGAAATTATTGTGTTAACATTAGATAGAGGTGGGTTTGAATTCTAGATTTGGATATTCCTGCTCTTTTGAATTCTTGTGATGAGAAGAAAATAGTGGGGAAAAGAAAGTATATATCAATCTGTATGAAGTGTGAAAAGTGGGACTTTTAATATGTACTTCCTCCATAACTGGGAGTGCCACTGACACAAGATCATATGCATGGACATTCTATTAAGTCAATGATTACCGTTAGATTAGATTAATGGACTATTTGGCTCATAAGGTACAAAACATATATATATATATATATATATATATATATATATATATATATATATATATATATATATATGGCTTAATTTGCCACCAGATCTTGTCCATCCCTGCAAGATCTAAGGGTTAGTATTTAAGAAAATGAGTCTCCGCGACACTATTGCATAACAACTTAACTTAACTATAGCAACTTGATTTTATGTTAGTTCAAAATAATATCTTTTTACCTTCGGCAGCGTTGTGTTGTGGTAGTTAAGTTGGTTTGTAAACACATACTGCAAATGACTTTTTTTTTTAAATCTGGGTTGCTTCCTATATATATATATATATATATATATATATATATATATATATATATATCTTTTTTTTCTTTTTTTTTTTGGAGGGGTTAACATAAAGTTAACTTTGATCAATACAGTGTCACACAGGTCGGAATGTGACATCTCTCCCTCTGCGCGTTAATATTATATTAGTCAATTGATCAACTTACCATAAAGTTAACTTCGTGTTACTAACATAATTCTCTTTTTTGGTTACTTTTGATTATTCCGGTACAAAAAGTATGCTTTTTACTACTCCAACCTTTTTAAATCAAAGTAGCAAAATAATACTTATTAGTAGAAATAATTTCAGCTCAATTAATTCTATTGCTTCTAAAATTATAGTTACATTTTAAAAACGACAATTTTAAAAGAAAAAAATCATTTTCTTGAAAAATATCTCTAATAATTGTTATAATTTTAATAGTGATGACATGATAATATTCAATTTACATAAAATATAACAACAAAATTGCGAGAAAATTCATGCCACTATATAATCCAAAATTAAAGGTGTATTTCTAATTTTGTAACGGAAATAAGATATTTAAGTAGTCTAAATACAATTATTATTTTTAGAGTATTGAAGTCAGTCATGACATGTGCTTTTTCAAATTGGCTCCCTAATCACTATTATTGAGCTAACCATGTTGAATTTTCAACTTAGAAATCCATACAATTTTTATATAGTTGAAAAATTCTTGACTTTCACCCTTTTATTAGTATGAATTTTATGTAGGTCAGAGGATTGAAGACTTAACTTTGGCTTGCATGACTTATTGACATGGCCAACTACATTAGTTGACTATATTATATTTTAAAAGGGCCTTGAAATTTTAGAATGAAGAATTTAAGGTTGTAGATTAGCCAATGTGCTTAGATAAGAAAATACTGTGTAAAATTTTAAATATACAACATAAAATTATTAACTCAGATTTTTGTCACAAAATCATGGAGGATATTAAGGCTAAGTACCTTTTTTCCCCCTTTTAGAGCTTATACTATTACAAATTCAGGGAGTATGGAGAATTTGGAAAAAGTGCCAAAAAGGGAATCAGGAAAAACATTAAGAAAATTTTTGGGAACTGATATCTTCATATGTATTTTTGATATTTTCACACGGTCCTCTCTTACATTAGCATACAATAGATCTCACTTTTATGTAAGAAGGAATCATATGGAAATATCGAAAGTACACGTGGAAATAGTACTTCCCAAAATTTTTACCTTCAATGTCTGTGTTGATTTTTGTTGAAGGATAAACTTAAACCTTTAACCTTACACAGTAAATAAAGAGGTCGTACCACTAAATATACTTTTTCTCGATTCTCAATTTTGGAGAGAATAATTAATGAATGTTTTCTCTGCTTAATATACTTTGGTTTGAGCTTAATTAATCCATAATCAGATGGATTTTCAAGAATAAAGGAGATAAACTCATAATCAATTAGGAAACTGATAAATTCACAACAGTAAATGATATTTTCACATAAAAACCGTAGTTAACTAGTTATAGATTCTATAACGACGGTTTTTACCGTCGCTATAAATACATACACTTTTCGTATAGAAATATCAAAAAATGTTATAAAAATATCAATTTCTAATCTATTATTCTATGTTTATGTCAATGTAATGAAGTGTTGGTCCCCATTCCACAACAACAACTTTAAAATTTTGTACTTATTATATGGAGAACACACTTTCTTAAATTAAAATTGGCTCAAATTCCTGTCCTCCATCAGCGCAAGGAATATGTTCCTCACAACATCACAAGCAGTTGTACACTAAAACTTTATGCTATTAAAAATATAAGTAATGGGTAAGAAAAGCAAATTTGATTTGAATTTATTATTATGTTATGGCACAAGAATTTAAAACTATAACCAATAAAATATTATTGGTGGGATTACCATTAGCAACCTCTTAGATAATTTAGAAAAAAACAAAATTAATTATATTAGTGCACCTAATCATTGCAAGTTGTTTTTAGGTGGAGTATTGGTAATAAATAAGCCAATAGTAAGCAACTAAAAAAGAATTATGATAATATATGACTGCATTATCTATCTTTATTGTATAATAATGTGGAAAAGCAGAAAGTTAACATCATGCTTTTAATGCTGGTGATCAGGTAAAAAGTGGGGGAAATGTTTTAAATGAAAAAAATATTCTTTCTAGAAGTGGTGGCCAAATAATTAAGGAGATTTTTTTTAAAAAAAACCTCAAATTTGAAATTTGTGGCACACAATATTTGTTAATAAAATAAGGATTACCTGGTAATGGATTAATGGGCACCTTTTTGCATATCATATCAACATCCTTTTCACTTTTCCCCATTATGGAATGAAGTCAATAAAGAGCAGCTAAAGGGAAAAGAAAAGTAGCTGCAATCTCACTTGCTCCTCTTTACCTGGCCAATATGTTTGTTTTACTTTACACAGAATTTAAACCAATTTCAAGATTCAGTCTTTTTCAAACATCACTACAATTTCTAAATTCCACCCTTCTAAAAATCAGTATGCTACAAAATTGATTAACATTCACATAACAAGTAATCCATAACAAATGCTTGCTATGATATTATTCAAGCAAACACACTCCTTGTCCATAAGAGAAACTAGCAATTCATATTTAAAAAGTGTTGTCAGATATTGATAGTAGCAAAAGGATTAAAAAAAATTAAATTTAAAACAGCCCACTTCTCTTACTGACTGTCAAAGATGCGTTTGCCTGAAATTTTGCCAATAAATATAGTGATGTATTGATATCAGCATGAGTAATCAAAACAAAGCTCGTGCAGCCAAAACAACAAAATGCAATTTTTTTGACATCAAACATAAAAAATATCTGAAAACATTCAATAGTCACTATGGTTCAATCATTTTGTATTGAAATTTCAACAAACATCATAAAAAAAGAAATCTTACATTCACACGCATAGTCTAGGTTTCCAACTATACTTGCTATTAATGTACAACATTACGAGGTAGAGGAGAAAGCAGATCACCATATAAATACTTGCATGTGAAATGCAGAAAGGCTGCAGCCAATTCTCTGTGTTGCCGTTTCTCAAAGAATGCATGAGAAATTATAGGTCCAAGGCAATCGGAATTGGTGGCACAAAATTTGGCATTGAGGAGAACCTGGTTTTCTTTATGGGTATTTGTACTTTCAGGAATCAGAGGTGGCTGATTCCCAGTCGAAGGGTTCTCAGAATTTTCCGCATCTTCAGTTGGTGGATCATCGGCATCATTATTAGGCGGACCGTCAGAATCTTCATTTGGCGGATCATCAGAATCATCTTTTCTGTCATTTTGTTCACTAGAACTCCCACCACCACCACCATCCTTTGGGGCTCCCTGGACCAAGTCTGGACGAGCTTCAACGCCTACTCGTCTCATGTGTAGCTGTCATATTGTATTTACCAATTTAAAGGAAACAGATATGTTAACAAGAATATTACCGCTATAAGCATGCAGCCCTTGGATAGAAATAGCTACACATGAAATCAACCCATACCTGAAGATGGAGATTTACTTCATCTGGGCGTGAAAGAAATGGAAAATCGCCACCAGTCTTCAAGTACGCACGTCTTGCGCCAGGATACCTTTCACCAACTTGATCTTTCAGTTCTTGAGGGATTGAAGAATAGTCATTTGTCTTTCAAGGAGCAGCAGCAAACATATATCAGAAAAGTAATACAAGCAAGTTACAAATATATGCATAGTCGAGCACTCCAACAATTAGAAAACATGGCTCTTAAGAAAATATTTATACCAGGAAAAGATAATGAAGAAACGTAGTACAAGAAGATGATATTATTATGACATATCAAAATGATCAGATTACATAGACAACAAGACAACTCTTACAATTTATCATCAAAGTAATAGAGTTTCCAATTGATACACTCTCAGGTAACTTCAATTCTGCTACAAGCATGAGTACATTCACCGAGAATGGAGTGTGTTTTTTTTCCCTCTTACCCAAATGACCCAGAAAATTAATCTCTACTGACGCTGTGAAAAGGAATTCTCAAGTGTGGATTCTCTGCATTGGTATGTTACACCAGTTTTTGGTTTCCAGTATATTTGAATAGAATTGCCGATCAAAAAAAAATTAACAATGAATTTCATCCAAAACTTTATATGGTTTACAACTAATACAGAAGTCTACCGTATTCTCACAAGGTTTTAAGTTCAATGGGATTAATAATTGCTAATCTCTTCTTGACCCATATTTTGAAAGAATCCAGATCGCTCACTGCCTTATTTGTTTTAATTTGGTATACTGCTTCTGATTTCATATGCTAAATTGAAACAGAAATCTTAATTTTTCAACAGCATGCCATGTTGAGCCAAAGTAAAAATGCATATCATCCGAAGTTATGTAAACATACATCCATTAAAGTGATAAAAGAATCTGAAAGGAGAAGCGATCCAACTGATGCAGCATCCACTGTTAAAGTCAACCTGGAGGCCAAGTCATCTTTCTTGAGTGTTTCAACCTGCAGGTTTTAAACTTTGCAGCATAAGAAAACTCGAACTTCCTATCTACAAGAGGCTCCAGATAATAATACCACTTAGAAACAGAATTCTAAATTCTTAGTAGGTTGCCCACAGTAATGCTACATAATACTCTAAATGAAGAGAAGATAAAGCAAAGAGTAAACAAATTACTGACAAATCAGTGCAAATATCAGCTAGAACTACTAAGAGTGCACTACAGTAAATGTGTGCACATACGCTTCATCTGATAACCAAATAAAGTACTTTAAAAAAAGAGTAAAAGAAACCAAAAGAGCATTAAAAAGCTGATTGAAAGTATAGACATGCAAAGTATCATAGGGAGTTATAAATTATTACATCTTTCATTTAAATTAATTATGAATTAGTGCTCCTTGTCCCCTTAGTTTCAGCATCCCTTCTCAAAGAATCCATTTCAAAGGGCTCTGACTGTAGCTGAGTTCATCACTATTACAAACTATCTGGTACCTAGCACTCTACTTGCAGAAGGGGCGAAAAAGAAAAGAAAAGTAAACACTAGTATAGGAGATTTGAAGCAGATACCGCAACAACAGCACACAGAAAATAGTAATGAGTGGTTCATATTGCTCCTTGTAGATTTTACCTGAGAAACAACAAAGTCAACAGAATCGGCAATAAATGGTTCATGTGGACCATTTGGGATTCCTGTTAAGACATATCGCTTCAGCAGAAAAGAAGGGGACCAACCAACACTGCGACATCAAAATCCATGAAAAAAGAATTAGCATGTTAAGAAATTCCATCCAATAACAAATGCCTTTCGGCTAAAACAGCAAGTGTGCAAAATGAAGACTTTCCAGAACTGAAAACACAATTTAGATATTTAAAACTACTAGAAGTAAAAGAAAATCCAGTAATACAGATCTCGTAAGCTAACAATAGCATCATAGTTAAGCTCCCTACATCTAGAACTCCTACTTCACTGGAGAATAAGGAAGCATTAAATCAGCTCCAGAAATCCAGCAATGAAACCTATTGCCTGTTTTACTCATGCCTTAAAGCATGTAACAAGTATACCTCAATTCTCAAACAATGATTTCTTCAGTTGTTCAAGCTTTGTAACCCAAAGGAATTTAAAAGTAAAGTTTAATATAGCAGAAATCTCATTCTTGAAATTCAGAGAAAAACTACATTAACCCAATGTGTAATTTGGCAACTCAACGGAAAAAAATATGAGCTAAAACCCATATGCAGCCCATTGATGAAGTCAATTGACTCCTTGTTTTACCTGAATCCTAAGTGACATATTCAATAAACTACTTATTGCAAAATAACAATAGCCCATGATGCCAAAAATTTCCTATACATATTTCAATAAACTAATTACTGCAAACTAACAATAACCCATGATGCCTAAAATTTCCTTAGCTATTATTTTAATTACAACAGTCAGCAGGTTCACAACGGAGAATTATTTGTTAGCAAAAAAACTAAACCTGTATTTTTGTCCAACAAATACTTTTCGAATTAAATAAAAATATCTAGGTTTGATTACAATAATGATTTTTCATTAATAGAATAATAAATCATAAAAATCAAACAGGTTATCTCAACAAACACAATTTAGTAATGCTAAATGTCTCAAATTTTTTACCAAGAATTGAGGCCCAAATGAAAATTTTGATATAAAATTACCAAATGACCCAATCAGAGTTCATGTGCTCAATTGTGGTATTGCCATGTCGATTGGGATTTTAAATTTGGCAGAATTTTTGGCTTACTTTATCATGGATTAATACAACAACAAATCATAAAATTAAAATAGTTATCTCCATAATGAAAGCAATCCAATTAGCCTCAGCTCATCATACAAATTGTTAAGTAACATGACAACATACATGGGAGCCCAGGGCATTGCAGATGGGAAATTACTCGTATCCAAAATGTATTTAGAGTATCAATGACTAACCCTTTCGTGGACGATGCTGAGCAAAAAGTTGTGCTAAGAAGCCTCCAAGGGATGTACCATAAAGATGTACCTGTCGGCGATCGATATTGATCAGTCAGCTTAAATTGTCATGATCAATTTGGAAATAGAAATGTTTAAGTAGAATTAAATGATAAAGGTAGAATCAGTAACATTTATTATAATCTCTATTTGGTTAAAAGTATCCACCAAGTTACTGAAATCTTGGCGTATCGGTTTGGTTTCCTTACTCAACAATCCGATAACAAGTCACAAATTGTAATTTCAAGTATTGTCAAAGTAAAGTGGTGTATACTGTATTAAATAGGCAATATTTTGTCGTAACGGAAAAAAACCGGTGTAACAGATAAATCAGTGAAAATAACAATGTGACGGAGAAAGGTGATACAATGGTGTAATGAAAAATCAACAATTGGAACTCTTGAGTTTTGTGGAACAAAGGGAGTAATAATAATAATAGCAAATAATTGGACTCTTTTTGAGGAATAGAAGTAATACACTAATACTAATAAATAAACTACATGGATTTACATAGTAACTAATAGAAATAATAATAAACAAATAAATAAATTTCAAACTCTAGTATAATGGTGTGAATCGCCATGGAGTGCTACATCATCTTGGGTAGAGCATACCTAACTTTTTTGGTATTTACATGTACTAGAGACTAATTAATTACGTTCACTTGGGAATGTATATGCCCTAAAGGTGGAGCCACATTGGGAGAAGGTTGGCAATTGATCAATTGTCCGTCTTAATATTTTGGTAACTTTTACTATACATACTAAAATGAAATATCTAATGAAATTTAAAGTTATATTTGTAGTAATAAAATACAATTATTGACCTCTTATTGCTAAACATAAAATCTAATTAACCATTATTGTGAGATTAAAAGCAATTATAGGGAAGTTGTCAATTTAGAATAATCCAATTTATTTTTGGATATCCCATGATGATATTGTCGACCGTATGTAACTTTTGAAGAAATATAGATTGCTATGAAACACGAACTTTTCACGAAGGTTGATGTATGTGTCAGACACTATACCGACACTTCTGGATATGTGGCAATATGGCATACTTACTTCTAGATATGGCATATAGGTGCTAGGTATTATCATTGAACTTAAATTTTAAATTTTGAAGTTAACCACTTGCTTATATTTTCATTGGGAATCTCTTGTTTATGGCTATGTAAATATAATTTACTTATTACATCAATATATGTATATCTATAAAATTACATAAAATTTCATCTTGTTTATATGGTGAATTTTAATGTGGCTTTCTTGACATCTTAGTGATTCCTAATGATATATGCCTAATTTACTAAATTCCTTAAATAAATTATCTACCATTAGTATTCAATTAAATATCAACTATAAAAGTAGAAGAATCAAATGAAGATTTCAACTTTTCAATTGATTGAGCATATACATATATATCTCCTTTAAATACGGCTTATCTCTTAGAGTTGTATGTTATAATCTTATTTGTTATAAGAGTTGGAGATGTTTATGGTACAAGTGTTTCTCAATATTTTGCTTGATTTTATCATGCTTTATTAACAATTAGATTTATTTATACATATATAATTATTAAAAAGTATACATAATGTTCAACGCATCACATCTTTTTTGGGAAAATGATGTGTCTCGTGTCGCATTTCATGTTGAATCCGTATCTCGTGTTTGTATCCGTGCTTACAAGATAGATTGTGAGAAGAGTGTGAAGATTAAATAATGTATTTAGAGATATTTATAAAATAACGATAATAACATTGTGATGTGTGGTTTTATATGGAGGACAGCTGTAAATCTTTTCAAGATTATGAGATTTTTTCCTTAAATAACTCTCTGTAAGTGGATGAGAGTACAAAAACCCTTTTATAGGTCCTTTTCATTTCCTTTTAATTCAATGGACTCGTGTTTAGATGATTACAACTACAAGCTAACCCCTTTTATGTTTTCATGCGATATTATGTGTGCTAATTAAGTATTTGAGTTGAATTAATAAATTCATATACAAGAAACTTATATTACAAATGAAACTTTTTTTTCTTGAATAGACTGTTTACTCCTCTTAGCTGAGAATTCTGGCTTCGCCACTGCTGAATGGTCATAGGGTCCCGATACCAAAATACCATACACCAGCCTAGGATCCAATGGAACTAACGCACACATTATTATTCTAGGACACTGATTCGAGCAGTTTTCCTTCTCTCTCTCCGGCTGCATCAAGCAGTTTTACCTAATCTAAATCAATCAAAATCCTTGTCAGACACTAACTTCTTTTTATTCCCTAGAACTCTTCCTCAACAGGTCAATACGGAACAGCACATATATTTGTAATTAAATTTCATTTACTACCAATTATTAAATAACAGACATGTAGGTAGATATTAGGTCCGGTTATTAAATATTAAACACATAGGTAGATATTATGGTCCAAGTAAAATGGTCCAATCAGAAAGCCAGCTTGCCAACATGATATATTTCCTGTGAAAGTATGATATTGATACGCCATTCAAAAATATATTTCCTTTTCATAAAGCTGGATATTGACTAGAATGATAAGTTCAATAAGCTTGATTAGGCTCATTTATTTAAGTGAGACGAGTTTCAACAATTACAGTTCAGCACGACTTAACTCATTTACACCCTAATGGGTGGACTACAAACCTAGTTACTCAGGTAGGATTAGTCCTATGAGCCTTACATAGTTCAATGGCTCTGTGCATATTAAATACTAATCCTGCTCCTGTAAAGAAAAAAATAGTTGTTGAGACCTCAAACCTAGTTTGTTACGCTATTATTGTTAGATTCCTTACACTTCCAGTTGAAACTTTGGACAGAAATCAAGTAACTCCAGCTGGCTCAGAGTATAAGCAGCTCAGTAAAACTGGGTACCCACATTGTTCCCAAAAAGAAAACAGTAAATATATATATATATATATATATATATATATATATATATAGAACTCAAATCCAGTTTGATGAGATCTTAATGCACCACTATTGTTGGTCGCAACTCGCAAGATGTTGAAGAGAGATGATTCAAAGTTACATATGCTAATACACCAGTCTCTGCAGAACTGGAAGTTATAATAATTATGAGAGACATTTATCTGAAGACATCATTTCTGTCAATGATCTGCCAAGTAGTAAACCTGTCCGTGGAATCTTTATATATTCTACAAAAATTTTTAAAAGGCTATTTCCACTTGTCCAACAGCTTGAGTTGCCAAATCCCCAGAGATAATTAAGCGTTAATAAGACGGGATAAAGTATCTTTACCAAATCCAATGCTTGGAAAAATGGTATAAAAAGGGCATAAAAAAGGAAATCTGAAAGAAATAAAAACCTTACATGATGAACATCAATGGTATCCAAAAACTTCTCAAACGCTTGAACCCACTCCTGATGGTTCCATACCCGCGGAATATCAACTGAAATCACTCGATAACCCTGCAAAAAAGAGACATAGACACAAATTTATATCTCCTTTATCAATTTGGAGATCTGTTTGAACTTTCAAGACAAATAGTATACAAAAGAAATGAACAACGCATAAGCATATGCATATGCATATTGCACACCAAGGCAGCAGAAAATACGTGGAAATTTGTAACACCTCAAAAGTATCAAAGGGCATGCTAGAACCTTCCACCTTGCTAGAAACTCTTAGTATAAGGTGTTATATGGTAATAATATATAAGGGTGGCCTTACTTATCAAAAACAATAAACATATTAGGTATCCACGTAATGAGGTTGTTTCTGGTATGTACATGGTTTCGAGTCCTATGGCACAAGTTAGTGATATCTCCTACTCAGAAAAATAATGATTCATGTTAATAGTGATATCTCCTACTCAGAAAAATAATGATTCATGTTAACTATAACTACTGCAACTGCCTCTATGTAGTATAAAAGAGTTGATTCAATGCTTATATCTTTCCATTCATATATTTTACTTTCTATAGGGGGAGAGGAGGGTGAGAAAGAATATTTGTTAAAATTATGAAGAAAATTCCTGCATATGTTAACAAATATCCATCATACCTTCACGGATAAGGACATGATCTGCTTGTAGTATACATCCGCTGTTCCTGCAGTGCCAGGCAGACAGATAAGTGGGGGCACCATTTTTGGGCCAAAGTCATAATATCGCCACTGCTTTAAGCCGATCTGCAAATATTAAATTTTCAGCTTAGAAACCTTGTTTGGAAGAAAAAAATGTGTCAAATAAAAAAAAGGAAAAACAGAAGTCAGGGTATTCGACGTCAACATAATTCTGGAACCAATAATCCATATCGAAGTCATTAACTTTTCACATAAAAACTTTGGGGTATCATCAACTGAACTTTTGAAGTATTCCCTGTAGATATCAAAGAAACTCGTACACTGTATGCAACTATGATCTATTTGAAAGAAATTTTTTGGAGAAGTTAAGACACTAGCCATAGGATAATAGGATATAGAGGCACAAATGGTTTCAACTTTGTGCATAATGATCAAAAGATTCCAACTTGCAGAGCCACTCAAGAGATTTCAACAATTTAACAAACAACATAAATATCAGAAGACTAATCAAACAGAAATGGAATTATATTAAACCATGTATAGGATTTGGTGACATCAAAAGACAGGTCCCCACAATGCCAATATTTGGCATACGTTTCACCTTTTCTCATTCATTTATACCCAATTACTAGACTGATTCCAGTTCAAATAACAAGCCATATGCACTTTAGAACAACTTAAACTAAACAAACTATATATAAACCCATAGAGAAATTAAAGATGCCCTGCTTCAAAATTTACTTGCTTGATATCATCAAATTTGACCCATGATCAAACAACCTAACCTATGCTCATAAAGACCAAATGTAAAATTGGCTTCGAAAAAGCAAATTAAAAGTTACCCAGATGAAAAATTAAACTAAAACACGAAAATCTTGGATCAAAATTGAAAGAAAAAGAGGAGAAATAAAATTAAGGGGAATAGAGAGAGAAAGAGAAGAGAGAATTTACAGGGATCTTGTGAAGGGGGACTTGAGATTTGAAGTAGATGTAATCACCGGGCGCCGAAAAGACGCCTCCTTTCATTGCTGATTTTGACGGTGTCCAAATTTGCCCATGACACTTATATATACACAAGTATTAATCCATATGAATGATTGGTATTTCTCGTGTTGGTCTATCGTTGTTCTTGCTAACTTCTTCTACCTCTGTTTTTAATGAGATTTTCGGGTTAAAAAATTCTAATAATAAGACGACTATATGTATTAGGATCTTTCGGTCAAATTATAATTATAAGGCTTAAATATGAATTAGTACCCTAAACTATAGGACATATTCCACTTCGATGATTCACCTTACAATTTTGTCAATTAGGTTATTAAACTATCAATTTTTTCCAATTACACAAATTGAACACGCCACGTCAACAATTGCTGGCGTGGCTAATTTAAGTGGAGTCTTAACAAGCTTACGTGGCAAAAAAATAATTTTTTAATCATAAAATAAATAAGTCTGATTTAATAGGGGGCAAAATGGTCAAAACAAAAATTAACATAATTAATTAAAATAAAAAAAATCCTTATATTTCATCCCATTCTTAATTAATTAAAATAAAACAAATCCTAGATCCAGATCCAGATCAACCTCTCCTCCCATCCTTTCCAGTTCCCCCACCACTCTCCGCCGCCACCACCATCGATCACACCTCCACCTAAACCACCAACACCCTCCATTTCAGCCTGACAAGTCTAGCCTCTCCGTTGCTTTGACCGACGACCACCACCCTCTCGTTCGCCGGAAATCTCCTCAGTTTCATCGCCCTCACGTCCTCCCTGTCTCCGCCGTCCACGCCGTCAAACCACCATTACCTCTAACCCCAACACAACATACCACTTCTACACTTGACCCAAAACAACTAAGAGCCCTCCAAAAAAGATGAGATCAATCCGTATGTTTGTTTGGTTGGAACCATACACCGTTGGGTTTTATGAGAAATCAGATTTTTTTGATTGAAGTTGCACAGATCCAGTGAATAGCTTTGATCGAAGTTGCACAGATCCGTATGGTCGGCGACGGCAACGCCTCTCCTCGTCGGCGACGACAACTCCTCTCCTTTTCCTCGACACCGCCGATTCCAAGCTCGGCTATTCGATAGATCTGAGATCTAGACAGAAGGCTTCTTAAGACATCGCTTTCATACTCCACTCTCTAGTTCACTGGTTAATCCTTCCGCTTCTGTAACAGAGGCTAAAAGGTGTGAACGAAAGAAAGCTTCTTCTCCAGATTTCACAAGAAAGGGTTCGGAGATAAGCGACACGAGGACACTCGCTTTGGATCTCGGCGGCAACACGGAGAATGGGAGCGATGGACTGGAGGGGAGGTCGGGACCACCTCGTTGTCGGAAACCTCCATTGAGAACGATGGACTGGAGGGAGGCTTCGGTTGAGCTAGGGCTTGCGATTTGGGGCTTTTGTGTTCGATCGATTGTTGATTTTAGAGTGTGTGTTTCTTTTATTTTAATTAGGGCTTGACGATTTTGCCCATGCTGATAAAATGATTAAATTATGTAATGAATAATAAATTATTAATTTGCCACGTAAGCTTGTTAAGACCCCACTTCAATTAGCTACGTCAACAATTTCTGACGTGGCGTGATCAATTTTGTCAATTGAAAAAAATTGATAGTTTAATCATTTAATTGACAAAATTGAAAGGTGAATCACCGAAGTGGAATATGCCTTATAGTTTAGAGTACTAATTCATATTTAAGCCTAATTTATAATTATAACTTATGAGCATATAAATAGGTGGTGAAAATTAAGAATAGTATTAGTTTAAAAAAAATCTTATTGGATATATTTTTACAATGGTCTCAATCCAACTTAAACACATATCTATTGATATATATATATATATATATATATATATATATATATATAATTTTTTTTTTATAAATTATACAGGTGAGTTGAGTTTTGCTTTATCAAACTTGTATTTGTTTGAGTCAAATATAAACGAATGTAATCAAGTTTGAATTCGATTTAAATAAGTCAAGTTAAGTTCGAGTCGAGCAGAATTATTATTCAACTAAACTAAATTTAAATAACTATAAAATTAATTTTGTTTTATATTTATTATATGATATGTCAAATTAATTATTTTAATTAGTTAAATATTACATGAGTCGGCTTAAACGAAGTCGGCTTAAATTTAGATGAGTCGAATTCAAAGAGTGGAGCTCGAGGCAGACACACTGTAATTATAATAATTTAATATATTAATACATAGTATTTTGAAATAATATAATCAATTTTATGAGCTAAAATTATTAAAAGCATTGTAAATTTTAGAGATTCGTGTCTATTCCTTATTCAAATTTATTAAAAATGCATATATTAATCATGTTTAAACTAGATAGAATGAAGGTTGTCTAAGGTGTTTGTTTGTGTCTGAATGTCTCTTAATTCATTTGTCTCTGATTCAGTCAGAGACAAATCTTGTTTGATAAAAAAAAATATTACCTCTTAATCGATAAGACAGAAACTCAAATCTTAACTATTAAGAACTATCTATTAATAGTTTATTTAAAATTTATGGACAAAAATAACATCAATAAATATTGTACTCATTTAATTTCATATTTTAAGATCATCCAAGTAAAATTTTTAAATAACTCATAGGGTTAAAATGGTAAAATAGTGTCATTCACATATTTTACATTTTGTAGTTATCAAACAATTTTTTAGATTCATATGTTATTTCTTTCAGATGATCTAATTTATTAAGATGTATTAACCATTCAAATTCTTAATTACTCAGTTTTATCAAACACAACATAACTCAAAAACGACGCGAGCCACTAGAAGAGCTTGAATTGAACTAATATTTGGGTTAGGTTTGTTAATTGGGTTCGGGGGTTGAATTAAATTTGCTTCAAGCTCAATTTAAATTTAAAGTTGTTCAAGCTCAAATTCAAG
>CM029018.1:182797781-182924759 GCA_016801055.1 Panax notoginseng
CAAGGTATGCTATAATTGTGGAAAGGAAGGACATATCACTCGAGATTGTACGATAGCGAAACCAAGTTCAGCAGGGACTGTGACTCAAAAGGCTGCCCCAGAAAAGTCAAAGTCAACGGTTTCCTGAAGAGCGATTTGTCGTGACTGGTCAACATGCGAGGAACCCAAACGAGGTGATCACGGGTAAGCTAATCATAAATTCATGTGAAGTTTATACCTTACTAGATACTGGGCTACCCATTCATTTATTTCTCCTGCTTGTGCTCAACGTTTAAACTTGACTCCGGAGAAATTAGACTTTGATTTATCTGTGGAGACTCCGTTAGGGGAAACTTTCATCACATCCACTGTTTATAAATCTTGTTTGATCCAAGTTGGTACCATCACCTTACCTGTTGACCTTATCTCTTTAAAGATACTTGCATTTGACGTGATTTTAGGAATTGATTGGTTAACTACTCATCATGCCAAAATTGATTGTTTTCGTAAGGTGGTTAGTTTTCATATTCCTAATCAACCTGTTGTTCGAATTCAAGCAACAAAGCCATTAAAATCAATCACTGTCATATCAAGTCATAAAGCCATTCGTTTATTGAAAAACGGATGTCAAGCTTTCTTAGCCCATGTTATGGATTTGAATAAAGACACGTCAAATTTGAATAATATTCCTGTTGTTAGCAACTTTCCTGACGTATTTCCTGAAGAACTTCCCGGTCTAACCCCAGAACGTGAAGTTGAATTCTTTATTGATCTTGAATCTGGTACAAAGCCCATTTCTAAAACCCCATATCGAATGGCTCCTATTGAACTTCAGGAGTTAAAAGTCCAACTGCAAGAGTTGTTGGACATCGGTTTCATTCGTCCTAGTACATCTCCTTGGGGTGCTCCTATTTTATTTGTAAAGAAGAAAGACGGGAGTATGCG
This sequence comes from Panax notoginseng, assembly GCA_016801055.1. NCBI lineage: Eukaryota > Viridiplantae > Streptophyta > Magnoliopsida > Apiales > Araliaceae > Panax > Panax notoginseng. The sequence goes on from CM029018.1 coordinate 182,798,706, forward strand.
ACTTTGTATCGATTATCGGGAATTAAACCATGTCACCATCAAGAATAGGTATCCGCTACCTCGTATTGATGACCTGTTTGACCAGTTACAAGGAGCACAATTCTTTTCAAAAATCGATCTTCGTTCTGGATATCATCAGATGAAGGTTAAAACTGAAGATATTCCGAAGACTGCCTTTAGAACTCGGTACGGGCATTATGAATTCTTAGTCATGTCTTTTGGATTGACTAATGCTCCTGCGGTTTTCATGGATATGATGAACTGAGTATTCAAGGATTATTTGGATCAGTTCGTTATTGTCTTTATTGATGACATCCTCATATATTCCAAAAGTCATGAAGATCATGAGCACCATTTGAAGCTGGTACTCAAAAGGCTGCGTGAAAATAAGTTATATGCTAAGTTAAAGAAATGCGAGTTCTAGCTTGAGGAAGTAGCATTCTAAGGGCACGTGGTGTCGAAACATGGAGTATCTGTGGACCCGGCGAAGATTGAAGCAATACAAAGCTGGGAGCAACCGAAGATGGTGACCGATGTACGTAGTTTTCTGAGCTTAGCTGGTTATTATCGGAGATTCGTAGAAGGGTTTTCTCGAATCGCTACCCCATTAACTCAGCTGACTCGGAAGGATATCAAATTCGTATGGAGCGAAGAATACGAGAAGAGTTTCCAAGAGCTTAAGAGGAGACTCATTTCGGCACCTGTTCTGACAATACCATCTGGTTCAGATGGATTTGTTATCTACAGCGATGCTTCAGGCAAAGGGTTAGGATGTGTTCTCATGCAACGTGGGAAAGTCATAGCCTATGCCTCGCGACAACTTAAAGAATATGAGAGGAATTATCCTACTCATGATCTAGAGTTGGCAGCAGTCGTTTTCGCGCTAAAGATCTGGAGGCACTATCTATATGGGGAGAAAGTGGAGATATATTCAGACCATAAAAGCCTCAAATATTTCTTCACTCAAAAAGAACTCAACATGTGGCAACAACGTTGGCTCGAGCTGTTGATAGATTACGACCACACTATTCAATACCATCCTGGAAAAGCAAACGTGGTAGCTGACGCGTTGAGTAGAAGATCATATACAGGAACGAGTGCGATGATGTCAAGTATACGCGTAGAACCAACTTTAATCGATAAAGTTAAAGTTGCTCAAGCTATAGACCCGGAGCTGATGCGTATGAAGAAGAAAGTGCAAGAAGGTGCTATTCCAGAAGCAAGAATCGATGAAGAAGGAATACTTCGAGTCCACTCCAGACTTTGTGTTCCTAACGATTCTGATTTGAAGTACAAGATCATGATGGAGGCACACAATACACCATTTGTAATCCATCCTGGAAGTACTAAAATGTATCGTGATCTTCGACATACATTTTGGTGGAACAATATGAAGAGAGAGATTGCAAAGTTTATCTCGAGGTGTTTAACTTGTCAACGTGTAAAGGCGGAGCATCAAGTACCAAAGGGTCCATTGCAACCACTTGAGATTCCGAAATGGAAGTGGGAACACATTACCATGGATTTCGTTACGGGTCTTCTCACGGTTTCTCAAGACATAAATGCTATTTGGGTTATAGTTGATAGATTAACCAAGTCTACTCATTTCTTGCCGATACGGGAGACTTATTCCCTTGAACGTCTTGCTAGTATGTACGTGAATGAGATTGTAAGGTTGCATGGCATGCCAGTATCCATAGTTTCGGATCGTGACCCAAGATTCACTTCAAGATTTTGGGTTAGCTTGCAAAAAGCTATGGGCACGGATTTACGGTTCAGTTCGGCATACCATCCTCAAACGGACGGGCAATCAGAGAGGACTATTCAAACTCTTGAAGATCTATTAAGACTTTGTGTCCTAGATTTCAAAGGAAGTTGGGATAAGTACCTACCATTGGTGGAATTCTCCTACAACAACAGTTATCAGGCAAGTATAGGTGTGGCTCCCTTTGAAGCATTGTATGGACGAAAGTGTCGCTCTCCAGTATGTTGGGATGAGGTGGGAAAAGCAACGTTGTTGGGACCAGAGTTGGTACGAATGACTACAGAGAAGATCCAAACGATTCGATAACGTATACAAACGGCACAGGATCGACAAAAGAGTTATATGGATCTTCATCGAAAGGACGTGGAATTTGACATTGGGGATCATGTATTATTACGTGTAGCTCCATGGAAAGGAGTTACAAGATTTGGGAAGAGAGGAAAGCTCAATCCACGATTTATTGGTCCATTTCAGATTCTTGACCGAGTAGGAAATGTGGCCTATAGACTCGCGTTACCTCCAAGTATGTCTCGTGTTCATAATGTTTTTCATATATCTGTGCTTCGTAAATATGTGAAAGACCCGAACCACGTTATTGAGTTAGAATCGGACGAGATAGCTGAAGACTTAACGTACGAGGAGGTACCTGTCAAGATCTTGGATAGGAAGGAGCATGTCCTACGCACGAAGGTCATACCACAAGTTAAAGTTTTGTGAAAAAACTATGCTATTGAGGAAATGACCTGGGAGTTAGAAACGGAAATGAAAGTGAGGTATCCTCATCTTTTCGAAACACCAGGTACGTATGTCAATTTCGAGGACGAAATTTCATAAGGAGGGTTGTAAGACCCCAAATTATTAATAAATGAAATTTAAATTCCTCTATTTATTATTTTGAAATAGTAAGGGTTGATTTGATTAATGTGGTTAGTTATGGGTAAAATGCGCAAATGTTTCAAATAAGCAAGTGGTCCTAAAATATTCATTGTTGTCGGAGAATATTTGTTTGGTCGTGGAATATTCTTGTTGTCAGGGAATATTCGTACGACGGCGCAGCCTTGTGTGGGCCCCATAACAGAAAGCGATTGGATGAAGAAAACAACAAAAATAAGTTGTTTATAAATAACGACATAGTTGTTACCGTTAATACTGTTAGAATACCCGGTGGTTAAAACACAGTAATACACGTTGTTGCACAGTAGCACACGATATTTCACCAATTATTGATTCTTACGTAAGAAGACACTACTCAATAATTGTTACAGTAATTACTGTTCAATATTGTATTTTATTGATTCAATAATTGCTGCGTTGATATTTTATATTACTGTTGTTTTAATAATTGTCACTACACAGTATTTTCTATTATCGGAATAATAATTCATATTATCTGAATAATATTATTAGATAACATTATTGGCAATGTCAAGAAAGTTCTGTCTAAGGAGAGGTTTGGTCATCTAATTGCGCGCCAGTAAGGAGAGATCCTTATTGGAAAGCCCCCTCTTTCCTGGGAACGGCCTGGTTGCTAGTACTGTGATTCTGTAATATTATTTGTGTATAATTAATTATTGATTTATATGATGAGGAAAATATTGATTTTATGTGGATATAGATGGAGAAAATTTTTAATGTGATAATTGTTGAAAATTAATATTTTATCTTTTTCTGATAAAATAATTCATTTAAATATATTATTTTAATAATATATTGATGATGATATTTTTACAATGAATATGGGATATATGAGTATATGAGGAGGAAGAGTATTTTTGTGGCATTAAATGATTAACACATATTTTGTGTGTTGGTGGACATAATTCTTGACCGAAAATTTATTATTGACGGTAAAATTGTCCGTTTGTGGATTTCGGTCAATTTCTGTTTGAAATTTGGAAAAACTTTCTTCTGCAAAGTTGTAGAGAATAGAATTTCCTATAAATACTCGCGAGATTCGAATTTTTTGATAAAAGGGCTATTTATTATGAATTATTAAAGTTCCGAAGTTCCGAAATAATTGATTTTTGGAAGTTTTAATTATTTTTTTCAAAGAAAACGTTTTTTGTTTGTTTTGTGGGCTACAACATGTGCATAATGAGCTGAGTTCAGATGGTCTTGAGGTGGGCTTGAAAATTATATATATATATATATATTAATATTATATTAAATTTTTTGCTTTGGTGTTCTAAGCATTTTCCTATAAATAGGGTGCTTAGGTTAGAATTGAAAATCACACCAGAAACACAAGTTTCTCTCTATTTCTCTCTCTATATCGAGCGTATTCTTGTGAGTATTTGATACTTTGAGTGTTGCTATACGGTGCAAGTTTCCTTCAGCACTATCTAGTATACCAGTCAGAAGTACCGTCTTTCCGAGGTAAGGGATGTTATTTCTTCTTAAATGATATTATTTTCTTCAATATAATTATGCCGAAGTATTGATCTAAACTTTTTATCAAATTTAAAACTTTTCATGTCGGGGTTACTATTCATGAGTTACTATTCACGAGTTACTATTCACCGAAAAATAAAATTTTCTTCTTTTCGTCTAAAATATCTATTCTGGATACTAGCTTTGATTGTATCTATGTTTTGATCATTCTTAAATTTTACTCTACTATGATTATTTATGAGGTATTTTTGGACATGGAATAGCTGAAATACGAATCCTTAATATTTATTATTTTGTTTCACTGGATTCGTTTCCTTAAAAATATTTTTCATCATCCTCAGTCTTAAATGATGATATAACTGAATATCTTTGGCCTGTAGTGCAAAGATGAACGATTTCTGATGAATATCTTTGGCCTGTAGTGCAAAGATGACTATTTGATTCAAGATATTTATTGATTTATGTTACAGGGATAAAATGTTGATGATGTGCTTTTAAATTCATAGATAATCGTAGATTTCATTCTCTACATAACTTCTCTATGAATTATTATTTTCCGCTGCGAATATTGATTGAAAACTTGTTGTCTATTGTATTCTATTAAATTTTTCCCTGTTGAAGACTAACGATAATTTGTTGTATATTATCTTAGTCATAATATTCTTTACTGGGCTAGTTGAGCTCACCCCTTTTCCTTGTTGTTCCATTTTCTTCTCAGGAGGCGAGAATGTAGCAAGTACTAGTCGGGGTATGGAATGAAGGTTCTAGGAAGTTGTTTTAGTAGTCCTCACCATTTTTTTTGTAAAATATTGTACCAATAATTGTAATGAGGACTTATTTGAGTGTGGATATTGTCTAGATGACAATATTTGTATTTACACTCACAGTTTTTATGTTGTATTAATAAAGTTGTAGTTGTTTCTGTACCATGTTATTGACGACTCAGAATGGGTGTTGTATACCTGTTTTGGGGGCGTCACAATTTTCCCGTGTTGCATGAGAACACATCATAACCCTTTGCCCGAAGCATCACTATAGATGACAAATCCCTCCGAGCCAGATGGTATTGTCAGAACAGGTGTTGAAATGAGTCTCCTCTTGAGTTCTTGAAAACTCTTCTCACATTCCACGCTCCAACCGAATTTTATATCTTTCCAAGTCAGCTGAGTTAATGGAGTAGTGATTCGAGAAAACCCTTCTACGAATCTCCGATAATAACCAGCTAAGCCGAGAAAGCTACGTACTTCGGTCACTGATTTAGGTTGCTCCCAGCTTTGAATAGCTTCAATCTTTACCAGGTCAATAGATATTCCATGACTTAATACTACGTGCCCAAGGAATGCTACTTCCTCAAGCCAGAACTCGTATTTCTTCAACTTGGCATAAAGCTTGTTTTCACGAAGCTTTTGGAGTATCAGCCTTAAGTGTTGCTCATGATCTTCATGGCTTTTGGAATATATGAGGATGTCATCAATAAAGACAACCATAAAGTGATCCAAATATTCCTTGAATACTCGGTTCATCATATCTATGAAGGCAGCAGGAGCATTAGTCAATCCAAAAGACATGACTAGAAATTCATAATGCCCGTACCGAGTTTTGAAAGTCGTCTTTGGAATGTCATCGGTTCTAACCTTTAACTGATGATATCCAGAACGAAGATTGATCTTTCAAAAGAATTTAGCGCCTTGCAGCTGGTCAAACAGGTCATCAATACGAGGCAACGGGTATCTATTTTTGATAGTGACATGATTCAACTCCTGATAATCAATACAAAGTAGCATACTCCCATCTTTTTTCTTCATGAATAGAACATGAGCACCCCAAGGAGACGCACTAGGACGAATGAAACCGATGTCTGACAACTCCTGCAGTTGGGTCTTTAACTCCTGAAGTTCAATAGGAACCATTCGATATGGGACTTTGGAAATGGGTTTTGTACCGAGTTCAAGGTCGATACAAAATTCAATTTCACGCTCTGGGGGTAGGCCAGGAAGTTTTTCAGGGAATACGTCAGGAAATTTATTAACAATAGAAATATCATTCAAAACTGGCGTATTTTTGTTTAAATCCGTGACATGAGCTAAGAAAGCTTGACATCCGTTTTTCAATAAACGAATAGCTTTATGGCTTGAGATGATAGTGATTGATTTTAATGGTTTGGTTGCTTGAATTCGCATAATAGGTTGGTTAGGAATATGAAAGCTAACAACATTACGAAAATAATCAATTTTTCCATAATGAGTAGTTAACCAATCAATTCCTAAAATTACGTCAAATACAAGTATTTTCAATGAAATAAGATCGACAGGTAATGTGAGAGTACCGATTTGAACCAAACAAGACTTATAAACAGCGGATGTAATAAAGGTTTCTCCCAACTGAGTTTCCACAGATAAGTCAAAGTCTAATTTCTCCGGAGTCAAATTTAAACGTTGAGCGCAAGTAGGAGAAATAAAAGAATGGGTAGAACCGGTATCAAATAAGGTATAGACTTCGCTAGAGTTTATGATAAGCTTACCCGTGATGACCTCGTTCGGGTTCTTTACTTCGTGGGAGGTCACGACAAACACTCTCCCTTGAACTACCGGTTTTGATTTTTCTGGGACGGCCTTTGGTGCCTCCATCCCAGCTGGACTTGTCTTCGGTGCACGATAAAATTAGGCTAGGTGACCTTCTCTTCCACAATTATAACACGCTTTGGACTGCATCGCGCAGTTTGGACTGATGTGTCCCTCCCCTCCGCATTTGAAGCATATGATAAGTGGTCGTTCTCCTTCCTTAACAACAGGTGTTGGTGCTGACGTCTTTCCATCATTGTTGTTGAGTCTCCTCTTCTTGAAATGTCCACTCTTATTGTCTTGGCCATGATTACCACTGAAGTGATTACCATTTCTGGCATGTAGATTCCCTCTACGTTTGTTGTCACCGCTTCGATGACTGTTGCCACTGGTATTATCATTTTGTCGGCTGCTCTCTCTTAGTTGGGTTGACTCATTATCACATTCCAATAATTGAGCCCTATTTACAACATCTGAATACAAACACAGTTTATGAGAAATTAGGTATTGACGTATCTCAGGTTTTAAACCTCTTAGAAACATCCGCGTCATTCTCTCCTCATTATAAACCAAGTGAGATACAAACTGGGACAACTCGGCAAACTTAGCTTCGTACTGCGACACGGTCATGTTGTTCTTCTCCAACTTGATGAACTCTACCTCTTTCGTGTGACGAATACTTTCGGGAAAGTACTTGTCGTTGAACAGTTTTTGGAAATTCTCCTAAGACATCTTCAGTACGGCAGGTTGAGTACGCTTTACAGATTTCCACCAGTAATCTGCTTCTGCTCGCAACACGAAGGTGGCAAAGGAAACCTTTTGCTCCTCGGAGCATCCCAAGACATTAAAATATCTTGTTGATCTGCTTTATCCACGTCTCCGCCTAAAATGGTTTTGGCTCTCCAAAAAACTCTGGTGGTCCCAGCTCCTTGAACTGTTTAGCAGTGACCGTCCGAGAGTTGCCAGTGTTTCCACCTGTATTTCAGACAGGAGTCTCTCTTGCCTGATGTTGCATGAATTGTATAAAGCCTCTGAATATTCCATCGTTCATCATTTGATCGTTGTTGTTTAACTAAGGATTATTGTCATCCTGTTGCACATTATTCTGGGTATTAATCTGTGGTGACTCAACGGTCTCCTGTGCTCCATTGCTATTCTCAATATTCTCGGATGTCATTTTCAAATACTTTCACAAAACAAGGGTTAATTGACATGCAACATATTATCCCTATACGCTGACCGACCAATTAAATACCAAATAACTTAAGTAGGTCATACTAGTGAAGGAATTTTTCGTCTCTCCCCTCCTAGTTCTTGTCTCACATCTCAGCCAGGGATCATATCCCTAAGCTTTGATATCAACTGTGACGCCCCCATAACAGGAATACATCACCCATCTTGAGTCGCCAAATACATGATACAAAATTCAAATACAACTTAGTAATACAACTGTCGTGTAACATACGACAAAACATAAACTGAGAGTTTTAATACGAATATTGTCTTCTAGACAGTATTCAATCTCAAATGGAGTCCTCAATACATTAATTATCACACTATTTCATAGAATAGTGAGGACTACTAATGCTATCATCTGGACCGTCACTCCATTTTTCGACTAGTCCCTGCTACATTTTCATTTCCTGAAGAGGACAATGAAAGCAAAAGGGTGAGCTCAACTAGCCCAATAAAAAATATTATGACTAATATAATGCAGAATAATTTATCATTAGCCTTCAACAGTGTTAAACTGATAAAATATAACAAACATCAAGTTTAACTGCAGCGAAACAAGCAATCCATTAGAAGAGTCAAGTAGAGAATAAAATCTACTATCTTTTATGATTTAAAAGGTTTTTCATCACTTTTATCGCTGAGACTCAGCTTAATAAATAATCCACATCATCCCTGCACTACGGCCAAGGATATTCATTAGTATCACCACCACAAAGTATCCATGCACTATGGACCAAGGATATTTGTGTATTCATCAATGGTCATGATCATGCCAACAACTGTCCATCAACGCACTACGGGCCGATGAGGACTTTTATCACATCATTTGTAACATTACGTTCATGATTATACCGAATAATCCATGGTCATAATCATACCAAGTCCATCTATGCACTACATGCCACAGATGACTTTCAATAGAATATAAACATGAGGATGATGACAATGATATAAGAATTCAATAAAGCAAGTTCAATGATAAATTTTTAAAGATTTATAATTTAATTTATCCAGAAATCAATAACGTCCAAATTATCAACATGATACTGCTTTGTGGAGTAAAATTCAAGTATAATATTGTACCAAAATAATTTGGACCGAAAATAAATTAATTTTTATCAAGAATAGTACCCCGGGTGAATAGTACTCGAGTGAATAGTACCTCGTGAATAGTACTTCAGGAATAGTAATCCCGTGAATAGTACTCCGGTATGAAAAAGTTAAAAATGTATCAAGAATGCTCAGAATAATATTTCCATGAAAAGATACTGGATGAAGCGCAAATATCAAGGATATTCTACTAATTTTATGGAGTATAGAAGCCAAAATTTTAACAAAATGAGTATAGAATTCGAAATCTAAAACGAAATAATATTACTTACATACTACAGAGTATGGAAGAAAATATTATTTCAAGCGAATATTGAACAAAAATAACATCTCTTACCTTGAAAAGAAGAGTATTCCAACTGGTATAGCGGGGATATTCTTGAAGAAAACTTTTATTGTTTTCTACGCTCAAAGCTTTCTAAAACTCTAAAGAAATATGCTCAAGATTATAGAAGAAGAATTCTCTGATTCTGGTGTGATTTTCAATTCAAACTTAAGCGCCTATTTATAGAAAAATGCTAGAACGTCATAGGAGACTAAATTAATAAAATAATATTATTATTTTTCTTCTGCGCCACCCCTTTGAATAAGCTGATCAGCATGCCTTCTTTGAAAAAGAATTCTCAGCACATGATTTCAAAAACAAACAAAAGTGGGTCCCACCTAATATTTTAATAAAAATATTTTAATTTTTGAAACTTCAGTAATTCATAATAAATAGCCTTTTTATCAGAAAAATATGAATTTTATGTTCATTCCACACGAAATTGAATTCTTTACAATTTTGTAGCTTTAAGTTTTTTCAAATTTCAGACAGAAAATATCCGAAATCCACAAATGGATGATTTTTAACACCTTTTAAAATTCATAACAAATTATGTGTAAATTTTTAACGATTCAAAATTTGTGGACATATACTCAACTTATATATGTATAATATATCCAAAAATCACAATGATCCAACGGTCGGATCAAAATTATAACTCACGCAATAGAGCTTTAAGAACACTGATTTGATTTTTAATACCTCCATTCCAACAAAAATACTGATAAAACACATCAACATTAATTCCTTTATTTATAATTAGATAAAATAAATATTTTTCTATCCATCATTTATGTCCACATAAAATAAATATTTCCTTATCATATAAATCAATAATTAATTATTCACAAATAATATTACACAATCACAATAATGATAACCAGGCCGTTTCCAGGAAAGAGGGCTTTTTGATAAGGATTTTTCCTTACTGGCGCGCAATTCGGTGACCAAACCTCTCCTTGACAGAACTTTCTAGACATTGCCAAAAATGTTATCTAATAATATTATTCAAATAATATGAATTATTAATCTGATAATGAGAAATACTGTGCAGTGACAATTATTGAAACAACAATAATATAAAATAACAACGTAGCAATTATTGAACTAATAAAATAAAATATTAAACAGTAGTTATTGTAACAATTATTGAGTAGTGCATTCTTACGTAAGAATCAATAATTCAAAAATACTGTGCAATACCGTGCGCTACTGAGTAACAACGCGTATTACTGTATTTTAACCATCAGGTATTCCAACAGTTAACGGTAAAACTTTCGCCGTTATTTTATAAAAATATATTTTTGTCATTTTCTCAATCCGACAATAATTTCGTTGTGGGGTCCACCAATGATTGTGCCGTCGTACAAATATTTCCTGTTAAAACGAATATTTTTCGACCAATCGAATATTATATAACAACTTGCTTACTTTACAAAATTTATAAATATTATCCACAACTATAACATTATGTAAGACCCCGAATTTTATGAAATAAAAGTATTCAATTTTTCTTATAATTACTATTCAGTAAATGGTTAAATTGATAAAAGTTTAAAGTTATGAGTGAAATATGATTTTTTTTCAAAATAAGCAAGTGGTTATAAAATAATCATTGTTGTCGGGGAATATTCGTTTGGTCGTGGAATATTCTTTCTGTCGGAGAATATTCGTACGACGGCGCAGCTATTTGTGGGCCCCATAACGAATAACTGTCGGGTGAAGAAAATGACAAATTTGAGTTTTTACAAATAACGGCGTAGTTGTTACCGTTAACACTGTTGGAATACCCGGTGGTTAAAATACAGTAATACGCGTTATTGCACAGTAGCACACGGTAATGCATTGTATTTTTGAAATTATTGATTCTTACGTAAGAAGGCACTACTCAATAATTGTTACAGTAATTACTGTTCAATATTTTATTTTATTGATTCAATAATTGCTACGTTGAAATTTTATATTATTGTTGTTCAATAATTGTCACTGCACAGTATTTCCCATTATCAGATCAGTAATTCATATTATTTGAATAATATTATTAGATAACATTATTGACAATGTCTAGAAAGTTCTGTCTAAGGAGAGGTTTGGTCACCAAATTGCGCGCCAGTAAGGAAAAATTCTTATTGGAAAGCCCCCTCTTTCCTGGGAACGGCCTGGTTGTCATAAATGTGATTCTGTAATATTATTTGTGAATAATTAATTATTGATTCATATGATAAGAAAATATTTATTTTATGTGGATATAAATGAGGGATATATTTTTGTGGTTAAAAAATGAAGGAGTTAATGTTGAGATTTTTATCCGTATTTTTGTCGGAATGGAGGTATTAAAAATCAGGATTTTTGAGATATTTTGCGGGGGTTATAATTTTTAATCCGACCGTTGGATCGTGGTAATTTTTGGATATGTTATACATATATAAGTTGAGTATATGCCCACAAATTTTGAACCGTTAAAAATGAACGTATGATTTGTTATGAATTTTACGAGATGACTGGTTCAGAAATTGTTGAATTTTTGGAGTTTATCATTTTGGTGGAAAATTCTAGAATTGGTGGGCCCCACTTGTGGTTGGTGAAGAAATGTGCTGAATTATATTTCAAATGTGGTGGGTGGGAATAGTATCAGGTAAAGCCATCAGGTTGCAGGTCAAACCTACCAAAATTTTCCTATAAATAGAGGGCTAAGTTAGAATTGAAAATTACACCAGAAACATAAGCTTTCTCTCTTTCTTTCTCTATATTATGAAGCATATTTTGTGAGTTTTTAGATACTTGGTGAGTTGCTATTCATCAGTGCAAGTTTCCTTCAGCATCATATCCGATATCCAGTCAGAAGTACTGCTCTTTTGAAGTAAGGGATAGTAAAGGATAGTAATGGATTTTAAGGGTTGTTATGATTTTCAGTTTCGTAATTTTTCTGATCTTCAAAAATTCTGGAAAAATTTGAAATGATATTTTGATGAGTTTTATTGATTGTGTCCAAAAATGGTGATTTTTGGATGTATAGATTAAGAGTTATGAATTTTACGGGAAAAGACTATTTTAAAAGTAACAGCTTATAATTCCTTGTGGTTAACTCCAAAATTGATGAAATTTTTATTGGGAGTACATGTATATGATAGAAGTATACTCTGTAAATTTCAGAATTTTTAGACAAAAGTACAATTTTTGATAAATGTCTAAATATTCGGCTATTTTGGCCATATAAAAAATAGTAAATGACTTTTAAAAATTTTGAGAAAAATATATGTTCACTATGGGACTATATTATGCTAAATCCCAGAAAAAAAATATTTTTGGAACTGATTTGGTATTTTTCATAAAAATGTTTTAGTTATGAGTAAATGAATTAAATATGTTTTGTGAAGAAAGAAAATTGGAAAATAGGATTTTATGGCTTGAGAATCCTATATGAGGTATATGCAGATTTTTGATGAGGGTTTTGGTTATTGATGATAAAATTGTAAGAGTTGGCATTTTATGATGATTAAATGCATTAATTAGTAAAGTGTAAACAATTAAAATAAATTGTTTATAAATTTAAGTAATGTTATTCTTTCAATATCATTATACCGAAATATTGGTATGAATTTTATTGTAGAATTTCTATCTTTTGTGTCGGGGTTACTATTCATGAGTTACGAATATTACTCTTGAGATTAAAACTATATGTTGATCATATTATTTTTATCATCATATATAACATTTTTATAACCCTGATGTTGAAATTCTCTTTCACTGGAGTGTAAAGATGGGTAGATTATTGGTATGATCATGACTAGGGTTCTCTTTGGCCTGTAGTGCAAAGTTGAATTGTGACTGGTATGATCATGACCATTAAATTTATAATTGAATATCTTAAGCTTAAGTGCAAAGGTGAATTGATCAACATGGTTATAATTATTGTTTATATAAATTCTGAAATGATTATATATTTCTCTGAAATATGAATATATTTGGCCTGTAGTGCAAATATGAATTGTTGATGAATATCTTTGGCATGTAGTGCAAAGATGGCCTGTTGATGAATATCTTTGGCCTGTAGTGCAAAGATGAACTGTTGTTGAATATCTTTGGCCCGTAGTGCAAAGATGGTTTGTTGATGAATATCTTTGGCCCGTAGTGCAAAGATGAATTTGTTAGTATGATTATAAACAGGAACTGTGATTTGGTATAACTATGATCTTTGATGTTTCAGGTAAAGACAGGTGATGAAAATATTCTTTGTCCTGGGTGCGAAGAAAAATTTATAGTCACAATTATGATTATGAGTTATTCATATGATTGTGGAAAGGAACTCTTGAGTGATGTTACAGGGATAAAATATTGTTGGTGGATTTTTAACATGGAGAAGACAATAGACTTTATAGTCTATTTGACTCTTCTAATGGATTGCATGTTCCGCTGCAACTATGGTTGAAATTTTTATCATTTACCATATGTTCTAAATCTCTGATTTATTGTTGATGAAGGCTATTGATAATTGAATTATCTTTAGTCATGATATTCTTTACTGAGCTAGTTGTGCTCACCCTTTTGCTTCACAATTCCTTTCAGGTAATAAGAGTGTAGCTGGGTCGAGCGGGGGTAACAAGGGAATAGAACGGTGGTCATCATTTAGTAGTTATATTTGGTGAAGAAAATAGGGTGAGGCGAACCCAACGTTGGAAGGGTGTTTTGTCACTATCATACAAGATGTCTAATGACATACAACCTCGTGTCATCATAAGACAGGATTGTGCTCATCCACTTGCTGAGTATATCTATGGGCACTACCTATATAATCTTGGTGTTTGTTTGAAGTATAATTCTCAATTAGAGACAGTAGAGATAATGATAAGTCAAGAGAAGACTCACCATTGGGAAGAATATGATAGTAATCTTCTCGTTTTTCTTTGGGGTCTATTGGGTCAACCAAGGATAATTCTGTGGCCATATGATATCTATCATAACCTAGATGCGTGGCCTCCCATGTACGAAGGTTTCCTTGAGCACTTCCCAAAGATTCTAATTTCTAAAACAGTTTTTGACTATACCTTTATGTAAGGTGTTATTGTGAGGTGATGTTCACGGTTGGAACATGAGTCACATTTGGTATATATTTGTATCCAAACTCATAGCATATGTGTTGTTGTATTTTGCACGACAATTGTTGTAATAAAGTTGTAGTTGTTTTCTGTACCATGTATTTGACGAATCAGAATGGGTTGGGTGGAATATTCTCTCCATAATATTCAAAAATAATATTTATAAAAAATTCATCTTTATTCATAAAAGTTGGGGTCTTACAGAAGAGAGTTGAGTAGTATATTGAATCTTTTATAAGTGAAAGTGACATTTTCACCTGGAACATGGGCAAACATTTCGTATTGTTGAGTCAAAAGAGATTGTTTGTTTTCTATGACTTCTTTAGTTCCTTCGTCCATAATGAGCAATGCTTCCCATACTTCCTTTGTAGTTTTGCCGTTGACCACATTTTTAAACAGGTCATCTTCTAATGACTGGAATAGAATGTTCTTGACCTTTTTATCGAGTTGAACAACTTTCTTTTTGTTGTCAATCCATTCAGCTTTGACATTGATTTGCACTCTGTTTGAATCTTCTGGAGTTGGTGCGAGCTTTGTTAGAATGTAGGGCCTATTTATGACGGTTTCAAATAGTTCTTCATCTATTAAGTCTATGTATGCTTGTATACAAACTTTTCAGTTTACAAATTTATCTTTGTTGCACATTGGTGGCTTGCTGCCTTCTCCAGTCTTTGATTCGCTTATCAGATGTGCCATTGGATCTATTTAAGCTTTGTAGGCTGATTGAGAGAACCTGCTCTGATACCAATTGTTAGTTCCTAGAGGCATAATAGTTATCTAGAAGGGGGGTTGAATAGATATTTTAAAATTTCCTTTTTCAAAATATTTTGTTGAATTTGTTAATCAGTTTTAACGGAATATATGACTTTTTTGTTCCCCTTTAAGATAAACAGAGATAATACTTAACTGGCAGATATAACAAGTATAGCAGTTAAAGCACGAATATAAAAGACATAGAGAATTTAAGTGGTTCAGAACACTCAAGGCTCTTAGTCCACTCTTCTACTCCTTGAGTAGAAAATCCACTTAGGATATTTTTACAATCTTTGAATCACACAGATTCCTTCAAGACCTGCAGTCTTGGAACTTCTTAGTTCACTTAGAACTCTTCAAGTCCAACAGACTTAGAACTTCTTACTTCACTTAATGATAGTTGAGTTCTTGAATGGTGTTACTCAGTTGTCGTTAAGCTTGTGTTCGAAAGAACCGAGTAGCTGAGCAAGCTTTCTTTACAGATCGTAGAGTTGAGCATTGAGTGTTCTTCAACTTTTTGTTGTATTCTTGGTCATTTCTTGCATCTGTATCTGATTTGTATATAAGGTGTAAGACCCCAAATTTTATGAAATAAAAGTATTCAATTTTTCTTATAAATACTATTCAGTAAATGGTTAAATTGATAAAAAGGTTAAAGTTAAGGGTGATATATGTAAATATTTTAAATAAGCAAGTGATTATAAAATCCTCATTGTTGTCAGGGAATATTCATTTGGTCGTGGAATATTCTTACTATCGGAGATTATTCGTATGACGGCGCAGCCATTTGTGGGCCCCATAACAAAATAATTGTCGGATGAAGAAAATGACCAGTTTGAGTTTTTATAAATAACGGCGTAGTTATTACCGTTAACACTGTTGGAATACCCGATGGTTAAAATACAGTAATACACGTCATTGCACAGTAGTATATGGTATTGCATAGTATTTTTGAATTATTGATCCTTACGTAAGAAGGCACTACTCAATAATTGTTACAGTAATTACTGTTCAATATTTTATTTTATTGATTCAATAATTGCTACGTTGATGTTTTATATTATTGTTGTTTCAATAATTGTCACTGCACAGTATCTCCATTATCAGATCAATAATTCATATTATTTGAATAATATTGTTAGATAGCATTATTGGTAATGTCTAAGGAAGTTCTGTCTAAGGAGAGGTTTGGTCACCTAATTGCGCGCCAGTAAAGAAAAATTCTTATCGAAAAACCCCCTCTTTCCTGGGAACGACCTGGTTGCCATAATTGTGATTCTTTAATATTATTTGTGAATAATTAATTATTGAATTATATGATAAAGAAATATTTATTTGATGTGAATATAAATGATGAATTTATTTATTTTATTTAGTTATAAATGAAAGAATTAATGTTAAGATATTTTATCAGTATTTTGTCGGAGTGGAGGTATTAAAAAAAATCAAATAAGTGTTCTTAAAGCTCTATTGCGTGAGTTATAATTTTAATCCGACCGTTAGATCGTTGTGATTTTTGGATATGTTATATATATATAAGTTGAGTATATGTCCACAAATTTTGAACCGTTAAAAATTAACGTATGATTTGTTATGAATTTTAAGAGGTGTTGAAAATCGTCCGAATATGGATTTCGGTCATTTTTTGTTTGGAATTTGGAAAAACTTAAAGCTACAAAGTTGTAGAGAATTTAATTTCCTATGGAATGGGCATAAAATTCGTATTTTTCTGATAAAAGGGCTATTTATTATGAATTATTGAAGTTTCCGATTATTGTTTAAATGATAAAATATTTTGAAAATTTTTAGAATTGGTAGGCCCCACCTTTAGTTGGTGAAAAATGTGCTGAAATTTTATTTCAAAAGTGGTGGGCAGAAATAGTAACAGGTAAAGCCATCAGGTAGCAGGTTAAGTCTGCTTCGGCGTTCTAACATTTTCCTATAAATAGGGTGCTTTAGTTAGAATTAAAAATTACACCAGAAATAAGTTTTCTCTCTCTATATTATCGAGCGTATTTTTGTGAGTATTTAGATAATTTGAGAGTTGCTATTCAGTACAAGTTTCCTTCAACCTTATACCTGATATTTCAGCCGGAAGTACTGTTCTTTTGAGGTAAGGGATTGTAAGGGATGTTATTTTCTTCATAATGATGTTATTCATTTAATATCATTATACTGAAATATTGGTATAAATTTTATTATAGAATTTCTATCTTTTTCATGTCGGGGTTACTATTCACGTATACGGCACTATTCACGTATACGACACTATTCATGTATATGGCACTATTTACGTATATGACATTATTTATGTATACGGTACTATGTACGAATACGGAGTACTATTCACGAGTTACTATTCATGAGTTACTATTCACGAGTTACTATTCACGACAAAATTGGTTTCTTTTTCTGACCAAATTATCATTGATTTATGAATCTTACTCTTGAAATTAAATGTAGTTGTTGATCATATTGTTTTTATTATCATATATAACATTTTTATAATCCTGGTGATGAAATTTCTCTTAGACTTGAGTGTAAAGATGGGTAGATTATTGGTATGATCGTGATTATGAGTTCTCTTTTGCCAGTAGTGCAAAGTTGAATTGTTGACTGGTATGATCATGACCATTGAATTTATAATTGAATATCTTTAGCTTAAGTGCAAAGGTGAATTGATCAACATGGTTATAATTATTGTTTATATAAATTCTGAAATGTTTATATATTTCTTTGAGATATTAATATCTTTGGCCTGTAGTGCAAAGATGACCTGTTGTTGAATATCTTTAGCCTGTAGTGCAAAGATGATCTGTTATTGAATATCATTGGCCAGTAGTGCAGAGATGAACTGTTGATGAATATCTTTGGCCGTAGTGCAAAGATGAATTTATTAGTATGATTATGAACATGAACTGTGATTTGGTATAACCATGATCTTTGATGTTTCAGGTAAAGACATGTGATGAAAATTATCTTTGGCCTGGATGAGAAGAGGAATTTAGAACCACAATTATGATTATGAGTTATACACGTGATTGTGGAAAAAACTGTTATTTGATATTACAGGGATAAAACGTTGTTAGTGGACTTTTAACATGAAGAAGATAATAGACCTTATGGTCTATTTGACTCTTCTAATGGATTGCACGTTCCGCTGCAACTATGGTTGAAAAGTTTTATTATCTACCATATGTTTTAAATCTCTGATTTATTACTGATGAAGGCTGTTGATAATTTAATTATCTTTAGTCATGATATTCTTTACTATGCTAGTTGTGCTCACCCTTCTTCTTCACAATTTCTTTCAGGTAATAAGAGTGTAGCTGGGTCGAGCGGGGGTAACATGGGAATAGAACGGTGGTCTCTAGCTGTGGAAGTTCTCCCTAAACAGTATGAAAATAATTTTATTGAGAACTTTAGAATAGTGTGTTGTATTTTATACATTATTTAGTAGTTATATTTGGTGAATCAAATAGGGGGAGGCGAACCCAATGTTGGAAGGGTATTTTGCCACTATCATACAAGATGTCTAATGACCTACGACTTCGTGTTATCATAAGACAGGGTTGTGCACATCCACTTACTGAGTATATCTACGTGCACTACCTTTATAATCTTGGAGTTTGGATGAAATATAATTCTCAATTAGAGACAATGAAGATAATTATATGTCAAGAGAAGACTCACAATTGGAAAGAATATGATAGCAATCTTCTCATTTTTCTTTGGGGTCTATTGGGTCAACCAAGGATAATTTCTCCAGTTATATGATATTTATTATAACTTAGATGCATGGCCTCCCATGTACGAAGGTTTTCTTGAGTATTTTCCAAAGATTTTAATTTCTAAAATAGTTATTGACTGTACCTTTATGTAAGGTGCCATTGTGACGTGCTATCTAAGGTTAGGATGAGAGTCACAGTTGGTATATATTTGTATCAAAACTCACAACATATGTGTTGTTGTATTTTGCACTACAATTGTAGTAATAAAGTTGTAATTGTTTTCTGTACTATGTATTTGGCGACTCAGAATGGGTTGTGTGATGTATACCTATTTTGGGGGCGTCACATAAGGTGCCTTTGAAAAGTATCCGTTTGAAGGCATCCGTTGAAGCATTAATTGTATTTGACATTTCTGAGCACTGATGGTGACTTTCTGCAAATCTTCTGTTTTGTCGTCTGGTCTACTGACACAACAGACTGCTATCTCACCTAACACCTGAAAAGGTATTTTCAGCTGACATGTAGTACTTTCCTTAACTTCTTCAATACGTCTCTTTATTATATACTAAGGATGAGTGTTGTGTCATTGGAATTCCCGATAGTCTCAACGTCCATAATCCATTCCATATTTGTTGTAATTTATTCTTAAACAAATGGACAAAGCTCGATGCTTCTGATGCAGACATATGATGCACTACGATCATGATCGTGGTGTCTTGCCACATTAGTGCTTGGTTCGGTACTAATAGAAGAGAACACTACAATTTCTCTTAAGCACTGGTAGACTACGATCTTTGCTTGCTTGATTTTCAGACTCTACGCTTTTGAGAACACACTACGATTTTTAAGTTGGCTCGGCATGCGTTTAGACCACTCTATGATTCTGGTAGAGGCCCTCCAAAGCAGACTGACTATGATTCTCGATGCTCTACTTTTCTGCCTTGGCTTCTACAATATCTTGACTGGCTTGACAGACTACGATTCTATTGAAGCCTATCTATTACATCTCAAAAATTAGATCAACCTAACAACTTTGATCTTTTCTTCTATACATTCAATTACAGAATGATAACCATAAAGCACAAATCAAACCTAACTATTTTGATCTATCACTAAGTCCTTGTACATGTATTTTTGGAAGGACTTTACATATAATCATGATTATTTACTTTCAACATCAAATTTAAATATGCAATTCCCAACATAGTATTATTATGATTGACGCCTAAATTAAAAAAAATATTATCTAAAGTAACTCATTTAAAATGTTTAACCCGAATCATTGTTTTTACTAATCGAAATGAATTTTAAATTAACATAAATGAGTTATTTTATAAATACTCTAGTATTTATTATTTTTAATATTTAATCTCTATCCTTTTTCATGTAATTACTAAATTTTATTATGAAAATGATAAAAGTGATTACTTTAAAGAAAATATGGTACTTAATATTTAGTTGATGATACTATATATATATATATATATATATATATATATATATATATATATATATATATATATGTAATGGCTAATATAAATAATTTATATGTTTTTAACATTATAATTTAGTCGGGTTTATAATGGGCTAAAAGATCTATTGACCAAACTTGACCTAAATTTCACTTCGAGTTTGAATTTTTGTTTAAGCTCAGTTCGGCTCACTTTTAAATAAAATTCGAATGTGTTTTTAACGGACCGAACGATTGAGTTTCGGACTTGACCGACCCAATTAACAGTCTTAATTTGGTAATATAGAAAATTTAACATTTTTAATCTCAAATATAAATGTCATCATTATATTAATTGTTTAATATAATGGCGATGGCCCAAAAAAGAACAACATTGACCTTAAATGTGGATCCTACAACGATAGAATCCCCATAAAAATTCCACTAGATCGAGCACCTTGTGACGCCCCCAAAGTAGTTATACACAACCCATTCTGAGTCGCCAAATACATGGTACAGAATTTAAATACAAACTTAATTATACAACTATCGCGTAATATATGACAAAACATAAGCCGAGAGTTTTAACACGAATATTTTCTCGTAGAAAATATCCAAACTCAAATGGAGTCCTCATTACAATTATTATCACACTATTTTATAAAATAGTGAGGACTACTACATCCACCATCTCGAACCGTCACTCCATTCTCCGACTACTCCCGGCTATATTTTCATTTCCTGAAGAGAACAATGAAAGTAAAGGGTGAGCTCAACTAGCCTAGTAAGAAATATTATGACTAAGATAATGCAGAATAAATTATCGTTAGCCTTCAACAGTGTTAAACTGATTAAATACAATAGACAACAAGTTTAACTGCAGCGGAACAAATAATCCATTAGAAGAGTCAAGTAGAACATAATATCTACTATCTTCTATGATTTAAAAGTTCATCATCAATATTTTATCGCTGCAACACAGCTCAATAAATAATCTACATCATTAAATTATACATGCACTATAGGCCAAGGATATTCATTAGCATCACATCCACGAATCATCCATGCACTACAGGCCAAGGATATTCGTTATTATCACCAGTGGTCATGATCATGCCAACAACTGTCCATCAATACATTACGGGCCAATGAGGACGTTTACCACATCATTTGTAACATTACAGGTCATGATTATATCGATACATAGTCATAATCATACCAATCAACAGTCCATTTATGCACTACGGACCAAAGATGACGTTCATCATATTATAAGCATGAGGATGATGACAATGATATAAAAATCTAATTAAGTAAGAACAAGGATAAATTTTAAAGATTTATAAATCAATTTATCCAGAGTTTAAGAATGTCCAAATTGTCAACATGATAACTGCTTTGTGGAGTAAAATTCAAGAATAATATTATATCAAAAATAATTTAGAGAGAAAATAAATCAATTTTTTATCATGAATAGTACCCCAGGTGAATAGTACTCGAGTGATTAGTACTTCGTGAATAGTATCCCGTGAATAGTATTCTGACATGAAAAGATTAAAATTTAACAAGAATGTTCAGAAAAATATTCTTGTGAAACGATACTAGATGAAGCGCAAATTTCAAGTATATTCTACTAATTTTAAGGAGTGTAGAAGCAATACTTAATAAAATGAGTGTAGAATTCAAAATCTGAAACGAAATAATATTACTTACATACTACAGAGTATGGAAGAAAATATTATTTCTTACAAATATTGAACAAAAATAATATCCCTTATTGTAAGACCCCAACTTATTAATGAATAAAATCAAATTTTCTCTAAATATTATTGTGAATAATAAGGGGTTAATTTGATATAATACTTTGGTTATGGGTGAAATGTGCAAATTTTATAAAATAAGCAAGTGGTTATAAAATATTCATTTTGTCGGGGAATATTCGTTTGGTCGTGGAATATTCTTGTTGTCGGGAAATATTCGTACGACGGCGCAGCCTTGTGTGGGCCCCATAACGGAAAGCGATTGGATGAAGAAAACGACAAGTATAAGTTATTTATAAATAACGGCGTAGTTGTTACCGTTAATACTATTGGAATACCCGGTGGTTAAAATACAGTAGGACACGGTATTACACAAATTATTGATTCTTACGTAAGAAGACACTACTCAATAATTGTTACAGTAGTTATTGTTCAATATTTTATTTTATTGATTCAATAATTATTGCGTTGATATTTTATATTATTGTTGTTTCAATAATTGTTGTTGCACAGTATTTTCCATTATCAGATTAATAATTCATATTATTTTAATAATATTATTTGATAACATTATTGGTAATGTCTAAAAAGTTCTGTCTAAGGAGAGGTTTGGTCATCTAATTGCGCGCCAGTAAGGAGAAATCCTTATTGGAAAGCCCCCTCTTTCTTGGGAACGGCCTGGTTGTCATAAATGTGATTCTGTAATATTATTTGTGTATAATTAATTATTGATTCATATGATAAGGAAATATTTATTTTATGTGGATATAAATGAGGGATATATTTTTGTGGTTAAAAATGAAGGAGTTAATGTTGAGGTTTTTATCAGTATTTTTGTCGGAATGGAGGTATTAAAAATCAGGGTTTTTGAGATATTTTACGGGGGTTATAATTTTTAATCCGACCGTTGGATCGTGGTAATTTTTGGATATGTTATACATATATAAGTTGAGTATATGTCCACAAATTTTGAACCGTTAAACTTGAACGTATGATTTATTATGAATTTTACGAGATGACTGGTTTAGAAATTATTGAATTTTCGGAGTTTATCATTTTGATGGAAAATTCTAGAATTGGTAGGCCCCACTCTTGGTTGGTGAAGAAATGTGCTGAGATTTTTATTCAAATGTGGTGGGTGAGAATAGTAGCAGGTAAAGCCATTAGGTTGCAGGTTATGTCTGCTTCGGCGTGCTAATATTTTCCTATAAATAGAGGGCTAAGTTAGAATTGAAAATCACACCAGAAACAAGTTTTCTCTCTTTCTCTCTCTAGATTATTGAGTGTATTTTGTGAGTATTTAGATACTTTGAGAGTTTCTATTTATCAGAGCAAGTTTCTTTCAGCCTTATACCGGTATTCCGACCAGAAGTACTGATATTTTGAGGTAAGGGATATTATTTTCTTCTTAAATGATATTATTTTCTTCAATATCATTATGCTGAAATATTAACATGAGTTTTTATCAAATTTGGAACTTTTTGTGTAGGGATTACTATTCACGTATACGTTACTATTTACGTATACGGCACTATTCACTAATACGGCACTATTCACTGAAAAATAAAAATTTTTCTTTTTTGTCCAAGATGTCTATTATGGTTACTATCTTTGATTGTATCCATATTTTGATCTTTATTTTTGAATTCTGCTTCTCAATTGATTATTATGAAGTATTATTGATCTTGGATAAACTGTTATACGAATCCCTACTATTTGTCATTCTGTCTCACTGGATTCGTTCTCTTTAAGATATTTTTCATCATCCTCAGTCCTAAATGATGATATTACTGAATATCTTTGGCCTGTAGTGCAATGATGTATGATTACTTGATGAATATCTTTGGCCTGTAGTGCAAAGATGAACAGGTGTTGAGATGAACATGACTGACTGGTGATACAAATTAATATCTTTGGCCTGTAGTGCAAAGATGAATATTTGGTTAAAGATGATTATTAATTGATGTTACAGGGATAAAATATTGATGATGGACTTTTAAATCTTAGAAGATAGTAGAATTCATTCTCTACTTGACTCTTCTAATAGTTTGTTGTTTCCGCTGCAGTTGTTGATCTAAAACTTGTTGTCGATTATATTCTATCAGATTTTTCCCTGTTGAAGACTAACGATAATTTGTTGTATATTATCTTAGTCATAATATTCTTTACTGGGCTAGTTGAGCTCACCCTTTTCCTTTTGTTCCATTTTTCTTCTCAGGAGGTGAGAACATAGCAGGATCTAGTCGGGGTATGGAGTGATGGTTCTAGAAAGATGTTTTAGCAGTCCTCACTATTTCTGTAAAATAGTATTTGAATAATTATAATGAGGATTTATTTGAGTGTGTATATTGTCCAGAAGACAATATTTGTATTTAAACTCACAGTATGTGTTGTCGTATTTTGCACGACAATTGTATTATTGAAGTTGTAGTTTGCTTTCTGTACAATGTATTTGGCGACTCAGAATGGGCGTTGTATACCTATTTTGGGGGCATCACACTTATATTAAAAGGAGAGTATTTTTGAATGGTATGACGAGAATATTCTTGAAGAAAGCTTACACTATTTTCTACACTTAAAGCTTCCTTAAATTCTAAAGAAATACGCTCAATATTATAGAAGAAGAATTCTCTGACTCTGTTGTGATTTTCAATTCATCACGGACTACACAGGGAAAAAAATTTCTCGGGCGCAATTCATCAGCACACATTTGAGTCAACCAATGAGAGAGTGCCTTCCTGAGGAGGTAACTACCAAAGTGAGAGATTTAAACCAATTAGGGGGAGCCCTCTTTCGAAGGTAATTGAGTTTGGGAGATATGGACCAATGAGGGAGCGCCCTCGTTCATAAGGCAGTGAACAGTAGCTGCATTTTTTGAAAAGTTGGCCAATAATATCCTAACATACGGAAGAATGAACAAACACCAATTTAAAAGGATAATTGAACAAACATCTTCCACTCATCAATTATTATTTTTATCTTTAATTAACACGATCTTTATTCATTATTAATATTATAACTCACAATATTAACATCAGATCATTCCAATGAAAGAGGGGGCTTTCCGATAAGGATTTCTCCTTATTGGTGCGCAATTAGGTGACCAAATCCCTTTTCTCGACAGAACTTTCTAAACATTGTCAATAATATAAATAATAATATGAATAACTTTGTCGTCTCAATTATTGATTTAATAATATAAAATATTGTGCAGATGATACTGTGACAATAATTGAATCAATAATATGAGATACTGTGTAGCAATTACTGTGGCAATAATTGAATAAAACTGAGTGACTTCTCACGTGAGCATCAATAATCAAAGATACTGTACAGCACTATGTGCTACTATGCAACCACGCGTATTACTATATTTTTATTACCGGGTATTTCAACAGTTAATGGTAAATTTTTGCCGTTATTTTTATAAAAAGTTATTTCTGTCATTTTCTAACTCCGATAGTAATTTCGTTGTGGGGACGAATATTTCCTGATAAAACGAATATTCCCCGACCAAATGAATATTTTATAACAATTTGCTTACTTTGCAAAATTTATAAATATTACCCACGACTATAACATTATATCAAATCCACACCATAATATTCAAAATGATATTTAGAGAAAATTAAATCTTTATTCATAAAAGTTGGGATCTTACACACCTTAACTAGTATCTCCCATACCTAGAAAAAGAAAAAGAGTGAGAATCACAAACTTGACTTTGATCGAAGAAATTAACAAGGGAAAAGTGATAGCTCATTTGGTTTGATATATATATATATATATATATATATATATATATATATATATATATAGTCAGGCTCTCTCCAGCGAACTGGAAGGAGCGAACTAAGAGCGAATCAGTTATAACGACGATTTTTTCCGTCGCTATAGCATAAAAAACCGGCTTTTTATGCTATAGCGATGGAAAAAACCGTCGCTATAGCTGGTTCGTTCTTAGTTCGCTCCTTCCAGTTCGCTGGAGAAGCAGACTATATATATATGTGTGTATGTGTGTGTGATTTATGATGATTCATATGCAAATATAGTGTGTATGAAAGAGGATTAGGATATCTATCTATATATTATAAAGTAAAAGGATAGATTGACAATTTTTTTGGTGTAAGCAATTATGCAAATAAAAATTTGTTTCCTTTTTATTCTTTTTATTTTTATTAATTCTCTCAAACTGACAATTATTTATTTTTTATTATTATTTTCTCCCACCCTTTTATTCCATTTTACTCTCCCACTTTGTCTCTTTTTCTTATTCATTTTATATTAAATCACACACTTACACTCTGTTTCTCAGTTTTAAAATTGATAGAAAAAAAAGAAATGAATAGAAAATTTAAGTTTTCTTTCCAATTCCTATATTTCTAAGTTTATTTAATAAACGGAAAAGAAGCGAAAGGATAGAAAACTTGGCTACATTTCTTGCCAAAGTTTTTCGTCCAAAATTGGCCTGATTTGGACAGAAAAGAAATTGAAATAAGTAATATTTTTATAATTCTCATATTATCCTCAGCTCTCAATATAATAAATTTTAAATTATAACTCATGCCTCCAACTTTGAAACTCATTCAATTTTATTGATTGAACAGATAGACAATCAGCAGAGTAAATTTTGAGATTTTATAGTAAATTTCGAGATTTTATAGTTCAACGATATTTTCTAGTAACATTGATCTTGTCCCTCATAGTTCAATATATCAAATGTCGTATGACTAGACCTTCTGGACTAAATCTAGTAAAAAAATAAGAAATGAAAAAAGAGAGTAGGAGATGAATTGCTTCATCATAAGGTACCGTCGTGATGTTATTCATATGGACCACAAGCCTTTGAAAAATTATGTAAAATATTTGTATTTGATTATGGAATCTTTTATTTGATTAAATTTATCTTACATAATTTTATTCACGGTTGAATGGTTATAATTAATAGAAAGATAAATTTGTAAATGTAGTATTTTTCTTTTCATTTCATTAGAACTCAAAAATAAAAGAAAAGAAAAAATTTAAATTTTTTTTATTAAAAACTCAGGAACAACATAAATTTTTTTCCAAGTTATGTCGTAATTTAAGTTTTTTTTTTGTTTTTTTCCGTCCAAAACTCAGATTGATAGTGTGTAGTGTGTGCCAGGCTACTGGTCTAAATATAATGGAGATAGGCCCATTTTTGTAGGCAAGAATAAATGGGTCCTTTACATAAGTATACAACAAATAGAAAGTAATTACAAGAAAAGCGTATCAACCAAATAATTACAAAAATAATATAATTATTACAAAAAAAAATACAATTCACATTAATAAGGAAACCTAAAATCAAGGACAAATAACTGCCATAATTAATAATTCAAATTCAAATATTTGGATCTAACAACAAAAACAAATTCAAAATAATAATTCAAATTTAAATATTCAAATTCAAATCTTCATCTCCCTCACATACACTTTGAAATAATAGTCCACCGCTACACCGCCGCGAATATTCGTTGTCCAAAACGCCAATGAGAATAAGAAGAAGATTCGCCCTACAAAAAGTTTAAAAATAAATAAATGTAACTATTAATGTTCTGAAAATTTTTTTATAGCAATTTTGTTACTCATAAATAATAAAATGGTTACCTTTGTATGAATGGTTGGCTACCAACTCCATCACATTCAAAAACGAAATTGGTAACTTAATAAAACTGAATTGGTAACCAAACTTTTATACCAAGGTAACCAAACTCTTATACCAAGATAACCAATCTACATTCACACCTGCAGTATGAATTAGTTACCTTGGTCTGAAAGTTTGACAACCAACTGCACGAAGGTTTGGCTACCAAATGTATTACATGCAAAATAAATTGGAAACTTAATAAAACAGAATTAGTTACCTAATTAATAAATTTTACTACTGAATTAATTTCATCTTGTACTGAATCCCAATATATACCATATTAATAATTAAAAAGTGATGAAAAAAAAAGAGAGAGTTAGACATGCATTTAATTACCAGATTAGTAATGCAAATTAGATGTATCCGTGGGGCTCATGTTAATTGAAGAAGACAAGCCCGAATTCTGCTCAATTCCCGGACCACACATTTGACCCGAATATGAATATATATTCATATCATCCACAATACCCTCATTTCCACCACCGCCAGGCGCCAGGCGAAGAACAACCGCCACCAAAACATGAAGACGGAGATGAATAAAACGACTGTCCGGCAGCTTGCGCAAAAGGAGCTGTACTAGTATCAAATTGAATTGCAAAAGCAGTTGTACTAGTATCAAACCGAATTGGGGAGGCCTTTGGTTACCGAGTTATGAAGATTTGGATACCCACTGCATGAAAATTTGACTACCAACTGTATCACGTTCAAAAAAAATTGGTAACCTAATCATAATGAATTGATTACCTTTGATATGAATGTTTGGCTACCAGCTACACTATAAAAAAATAACAAGTGTGAATACCAGTGATCTGTCTATTATTTTCACAATCAAATGAAGATTCAGTGCGACGTCTGTACTAAAGACCAAGCATCCGTCTTTTGCTCGGTCGACGAGGCCGCCCTTTGCAATGGTTGTGGCCAACGCGTCCACCACGCCAATAAACTCGTCGGAAAACACCAACTTTTCTCTCTCCTCTAACCCTCGGCTAAAAAATTCCCCCTCTGTGATATCTGCCAGGTACATATATAACAAAATCTTGTTTATGCGAAGACTGTAATATTCCAATTCACAAAGCCAATGAGCACACGAAGAATCATAACAGGTTTCTACTAACTGGGGCGACCGGAAAAGGAAGGACGGTGGAGCGAGGGACGGAAGAAGGAGCAAGAGGAGTCTTTTAAAAAACTTAAGGAGAGATAAGAAGCTATAACTAATTCCTAAATTAAGGAATTCTAATTGAATTATAATTCCCTAAATTAAGGAATCTTACTTACACTAGAATATGTAAATAAATATGAAAATGTATTAGTTATGTAATTATTATATGAGTGCACTATTGTTGTAATTTTTTTTTAAAATGTAATAGAATATGTAAATCATCCGTAATAAATTTGTGTGGTAACTGGTAAGAAATTCGAAGTCCCGCCCCAGACCAAATAAGCATTTTGAAGGCGGATCTCTATCAGCTAAACTCTGGAATCACAAACAATTAGGTACGACAGTGAACTTTTCGCTAATCTATTACTTCCTTGTTCCTCAATTGTATCTCTGTTATCTCAAATTATGCCGAAATTTGTAATCTTTCATACTGTTTTCAATGCAATTCGGTCTACAAGACTACAAATCCTAGCCCCAACTATTAGTTTATATAGATATTGTCATTTTAGCACAAACCCATCATCCAATTTGGTTCAGAATGTTGCAATTTTCTGGGATTTAGATAACAAACCACCTAAATCAATTTCTCTTTTTGATGCCGCAATTCGGCTAAAAAAGGCTGCCACTTCATTTGGGTTTGTTAAATACATGGCAGCTTATGCTAATCAGCACTCGTTTAATTTTGTCCCGGTGGAAATTAGGGGACAAAGGAAAGGAAGGATAGCACTGAACCAATTGCAAAATACGGGTGTTGTTAAACCTGTTGAGCCGAGTTTTTGTCGAGTTTGTGGGAGGAGATTTTACAATAATGAGAAGCTTGTTAACCATTTTAAGCAAATTCATGAGCCTGAGCAGAAGAAAAGGTTGAATCAGATAGAGTTGGCAAGAGGGAGTAGGAGGGTGAAGTTAGTGGGAAAGTTTTCGATTAAAATGCACAAGTATAATAATGCTGCAAGAGATATTTTGACGCCGAAAGTGGGGTATGGTTTGGCAGGTGAGTTGGAACGGGCAGGATTTTGGGTTAGGACTGCATCAGATAAGCCACAAGCGGCGGATGTTGCTTTGAGGATTCATATGGTGGAATTGATGGACAGGAGACGAGTTGAGTGTGTGATACTTGTGTCTGATGATTCAGATTTTCTGGAAGTTTTGAAGGAGGCAAGATTGAGATGTGTGAAGACGGTTATTGTTGGCGATAGTAGTGATGGGGTTCTAAAGAGAACTGCTGATGCTGCATTCTCATGGCAGGAAATCATGCTAGAGAAGGCTAAGAAGGAAGCTGTGTCGGTTGTGGGTCGTTGGAAGGACCGTGATGTTTTAAAAAGTTTGGAATGGACTTACAATCCAGAAACAGAGAAAACTGTGTCGTCCCCATGATGAGGCAGATGTTGAGAGTAAGGATGCTGCACCTTTTGTCAATGCTGACAAGGTAATTTTTGGAGGCTCAATTGAGATACCAAAAGGTGTATATTTATCTCCGGGGGCCCAATTGAGATACCAAAAGGTGTATATTTATCTCTTGAGGCTCAATTGATATACCAAAAGGTGTATATTTATCTCCTTCTAGGTTTCTACTTCATTTATTCTCACTGAGTACACTAATTATGTTCTATCTTTAGCTATCTGTATGTGTACTGCAATTAATTTAGAACATGAAAGATGAGATATATATCTCTGTTTTCTTGATTTAGAAAGTATCCATCTATTTAGGCCTATACATATATATATTTGCTAAGTTTGGTTGATTGTATAGCTGAGAACAAAATATGCAATGGCTAAGGGGCATACGTTCCTTCTCTTATATTTTACTTTCTAATTTACTAGACTAGCCATTGTTTGAAACTAAACATTATATAAAAGTGCAAAAGGCAAACTATTATATTGATATGGGATTATAATGCATAGCTCCCAGCATTAACATAAACGAGCTCAAGCTTTACCAAAGGACTGAGATTTGTAACTTTAAATTTAAATATGTGATTACACTTTGTAGACGAGGCAATCCACCAGAATAGAATCTTGCTGGTCTGAATGCCATAAACTTTGAGAAAGGGGGTTATGTTAGTCAAGAATTCTTTGCTTTTTGATCAGAAGTAATGGTAGCTGTAGCTGATAAGAAGGCCGAGACTTCACTTCTGCACTTGGGGGTCTTATGTGCTTGACTATTTGCGCCTGGAAGAAGCCTTCAAAGGATCAGGAACCTTGATCATACCACGGCAGGGTGATGTGAAGGTTGAGCCATTGGGCCAGAGTGTGGCCTGTGACTGAGTAGCATCAAGATAATCAACTTTCAACAGCATAGAGCACTTTCTTAAGTGTTTGTATATACTTTTTAATGCCCCTATCAGCTCTGGATTTGTGCTTTTTATACACTTACACGATTCAGTTATTTTAGAAGAAAAAAGGCCGAGGAATGGTTCAGAAATAGTTATGACAGAGTGAGTTGTAGCAGTTGAAATCTGTTAGTTTTACTTATTACGTTTTTTTTTTAAAAAATTTGATTTTATACATATGTAAAAAACTTCTTTGCACGGTTGGTTTGATTTAAATTTCCATTGGTATTCTGATTTTTGAGGGGCAGAAATTAGTTCAGAGCAAATAGTGACGTTCAACAGCTATGCAAATGGTGCAAAAGTTTGATAATTGGAAGTGAATGAAACAGTCACCTACATAGAGGCTCTTGTAGGTGAAACACTAATAATATACAGGATTTAACTATCACATAAAAGAAGGGCAGAAAAAGAACTTACAGATTTATAGTGAATAATGTTGAGCAGAGGGCGTGCAATGCACTGTCTTTAAATAAAAAATTTGCCTCACGGAGAACTTTTCTCGGTGTTAAGGTCACTGACGAAAATCTTACTCTAGTATTCAACGGCTCTTCACTCAACTAATCAACATTCAAATAGTTGAATGACTCATGAACAATTTCTAATTTTCCTTACTCGAACTCAAAAAATAAATCATGTATATACAATAAAAACATTTATACGACACCCACTGTTTATATATATATATATATATATATATATATATATATATATATATATAGTTCCTTTCAGTTGAGGGATCCCTCAAATAGTGTTATTTGAGGGATAGGGCGCTCAACCGTTGGATCTATTTTAATGACTTTATGTGGCTGAGATTATTTTACATTTTTTAACCCGTTTTCTCCAAATAATCCAACACATCCATTAGAACTTATATCATGAATTCATCATTAGAACCCAAATCAAGAATTTAACACAAATTAAAAATAATCCATTAGAACTTATACTAAGAATTTATCAATGGAACCCAAATTAAGAACTACCCATTAGAACCTATATATCTAGAATTCATCATTATAACTGAAATACAAAATTACCCATTAGATGTTTGATTCTCTTGCTTCGTGTCTCTTGACTTTTCTTTTCTTTCAACAATAATAAGTCACATGAATTTTTACAAATCCATATTAAATTTGGAGATGTAATCTCAACTCAGATTTAAAAAACTCAATTCAAAAAACCCTCGTACATCTCCAAATCAACGCCCACAACCTAGATTTTGTTGGGGGGGGGGGACTACGTGTATACCTTGTAGAAATAAAAATCTTGCAAGTTGAGTTGAAAATTGTGAAAATAGTGAGTCATCTCTTCATCTCGAAAGGGTTGGTCTTCTCTTAGGCTTGCACGGGACTCTTCCGCTTTTCCCTTTTGCGTGCCTTAGGTTTTCTCCAGCATTGGATGTGCTGGGTTATTTGGAGAAAACGAGTTAAAAGATGTAAAATCTCAGCCACATAAAGTCATTAAAACAGATCCAACGGTGGAGCGCCATATCCCTCAAATAATACTATTTGAGGGATCCCTCAACTGAAGGGGACTATATATATATATATATATATATATATATATATATATATATATACGGAAAGCTTCAAGAGCATAATCCTTAAATAACATAACGCCTTAAGTAGCATAATTTTATCAAAACGACGTAGTTTTGATAAGACGCGGTGGCATTTTTGTAAATATCATGCCACCGCGTATTTACAAAAATGCCACTGCGTCTTATCAAAACTACGTCGTTTTGATAAAATTATGCTACTTAAGGCGTTGTGCTATTTAAAGATTATGCTCTTGAAACTTTCCGTATATATATATATATATATATATATATATATATATATATATATATATATATATATATATATATATATATATATATATATATATAAAGGGCAACCATATTGAAGGTGTAAGAGGAACAAGAACTTTGGAGTTGGCAACAACTTTTTCCTTTTTATTTGTATATCATACTCCCTCTGTTCTTAAAAGATTGTCGTTTAAGGTTAATGCACACAGATTAAGGAATATAATTAATACCTAGCAAAAATACTATACTACCCTTATTAATTGTCTCAATCAATTATTCTCTTCCCAATATTTCTTATTCAATTCAAACAATTACTTCTTATTCAACCAATTACTACTTGGATTATAACATTGAATTGAATAAGAATCATTGGGAAGTGAAGAAAGTTTTAAATAAGGGTAAAGTAGGAAAAAAATAGCTAATGTGTATTGATAAACTCAAAACGACAATCTTTTTAGAACAAAAATTACTTCCTAAAACGACAATCTTTTAAGAACGGAGGGAGTAACAAATAGACTCAACTTTATTTATACAGAAAAAGATGGCAACGACTTTACTGCTGAAAATTAACACCTATAAAAACGATAAAGAAATTAATCTCTGTCAAAGATCATAACAGTCACTTTGGCTACATAAAAGGAAAGCAACGGTACATTTTTTTCTTAACAAATCTTTCCCCAATAATAGGTCTTTTAATATATTTGGAACAATTATAAAATCTCTTTTAATATATTTTGAACAGTTACAAAATATCCATAAGTTAATATGTATATTTTTATTTTTATTTAACTTTGTAATATTTTATTTTGCATAAAATACAACAATCCCCCACATATTACAAAGTAAAAATATAAAAATTAGATAAACGAATAAGGAATATAAGAATCGCGTTAACATTGGTGTCTTTTGGACTATGAACCAATGTATAGAGTGAATATGACTTAATTCACAGAAATTTGGTGAAATGAAAATTCCTATGAACCTTCTTCCTTATTATGAATAAGTAATCATATTACTCATACTACAAGCTTTAATTGAAGTTGTTCTACGCGATTTGACACATTTTGGCCTTGCGCCATACCTAGAATTCATGAGCACTCTAGAAAACCTGTCTTGTTTTCATAAGAGGCGGCCACACCTCTACACTCGTGTTTCCATCAAATGTGTTCTACAGTTAAATACATCACCCAACTGGACAATGGAAATTATTAAGATTATATAACTCAACCTTTAACACTGTAGAATTACACTATCCTACACCATAGGGATGAACTCATATATGTATAAAATGGATAGTGTCTCAGCCAATCAACCAATGACTTATTGTTACCCATATGAACCTACTTCATGGGATTACCATTCATATAGGTTGGGTTACCATCACTATTGATTTTTGTAATAGACAGTAGTCTTATCCCCCTCAATGTATTGCTCACTAGCTTCTTACTTAGTGAC
This sequence comes from Panax notoginseng, assembly GCA_016801055.1. Classification (NCBI taxonomy): domain Eukaryota; kingdom Viridiplantae; phylum Streptophyta; class Magnoliopsida; order Apiales; family Araliaceae; genus Panax; species Panax notoginseng. Next base: position 182,833,306 of record CM029018.1, read on the forward strand.
TTTGTCAGAGGATCTGTAAGATTTATCTCTGATCTTACAAAGTTATGGCATATAATCCCATCACATAACAGTTGTCTCACAATATTATGTCTTAGGCGTATATGCCTACTCTTGCCATAATAGCTCTTATTCTTAGCTTTGCCTATAGCAGCTTGGCAATCACAATGTAGAGACACAGATGGAACTAGTCTCATCCACAAAGGAATATTTCCCAAAAGATTTATGAACCACTCTGCTTCAGAACCTTCCTTTTCTAAGGCAATAAACTCAGACTCCATAGTAGAGCGAGCTATGCAAGTTTGTTTAGTAGACTTCCAAGAAACTACTCCTCCTCCTAAGATAAATATGTAGCCAGTCATGGATTTGATTTCATCTGAATCAGAGATCCAATTGGCATCACTATAGCCCTCAAGAACTGCAGGATTACCGTAGTAATACAAACCAAATCCAATAGTACCTCGCAGATACATGAGTATTCAACATAAAGCAGTCCAATGATCCTTATTGCGATTATGAGTGTATCTACTGAGTCTATTAACTGCATATGATATATCAGGTCTTGTGCAATTCGTAAGATACATTAAGCAACCTATGATTTGGGCATACTCAGATTGAGATACACTTGGTCCCTCATGTTTTTTTAAATGCAAACAAGAATTATACGGAGTACTAACAGGATTAACATTATAATGTCCAAATCTCTTAAGCATTTTCTCCACATAATGATCTTGAGAAAACATATACCCATTACAAACTTTTCTCAAATTAATTCTGAGAATAACATTTGATTCTCCCAAGTCTTTCATATCAAATTTAGTGGATAACATATTTTTAGTCTCATATATAACATCAATATTGGTTCCAAAAATAAGCAAGTCATCCACATAAAGACATACAATAACACCACAATTCTCATTATTAAATTTGGTATATATACATCTATCTCCATCATTTATTATATATCCATTAGAAGTCATCACACTATCAAATTTATCATTCCATTGTTTAGGAGCTTGTTTAAGACCATATAAAGATTTAACTAATTTATAAACTTTATGCTTATTGCCTAAGGAAATAAATCCCTCAGGTTGGTCCATATAAATCTCTTCTTTTAAATCTCCATTAAGAAACGCAGTCTTAACATCCATTTGACAAATTATTAAAATTTTAATAGTGACTAGAGCAATTAAAACTCTAATGGATGATGTTCTTACAACCAGTGAATAAGTCTCAAAAAAATCTATGTCTTGCTTTTGTTTATAACCTTTAGCAACAAGCCTAGCCTTAAATTTATCAATTGATCTGTCAGGTTTTAATTTCTTTTTAAAAATCCATTTACAACCAATAGTTTTAAAACCAGGAGGAAGGTCCACTAATTCCCAAGTGTGATTAGTCATATTAGACTTAATCTCACTATTTATGACTTTTCTCCAAAAAGGAGCATCGGGAGAAGAAACTGCATCTCTAAAGGTTAATGGGTTATCTAACAAAAACGTAAAAAAAGTCATCTCTCAGATTAATGGGTTTTCTAGTACGCTTACTCCTCCTTGGTTCAATTTCAGATTCCACAATTGGAACTATATAAGAGCTCGATAGAAGCTCTACTACTGGTCGATCCACTTTAGATTTCAAAGAAAAAATATTTTCAAAGAAATCAGCATTTTTTGACTCAATAATTGTATTATCACTTTTCAAAACAAGAAATCTATAAGCAGCACTATGTTCAGCATAACCAATAAGCAAAAAATCAGCAGTTTTAGAACCAATTTTCCTTTTTTTAGGGTCAGGTAACATTACCTTAGCAAGACACTCCCACACTTTAAGGTATTTCAAGTTAGGTAAATGATTTTTCCAAAACTCATAAGGTGTTTTTCCAGTTTTCTTTAAATGATTCTATTTTACAGGTGACAAGCAGAAAGAAGAGCTTCCCCCCACAAATTTGGTGGAGCCCTAGAACTTACTAACATAACATTTGTGACAACTCGAGAATTTAGAAAATTTTTAAAATTTTAATTAATTGATATAAGGTTCAAAATTAGAACCTAGACAGAAAATTAGTGTATGCGTTTGATATTTTTAAGATGGAATTTTGAGGATTTCAAAATTCTGTGAAAGGATTTAGGAGAATTATTCAGGATTAAGGGAATACGTGAATATGTTCTATGTATATGTGTACAGTATGTGGTTAAGTGTCAAGGGTTGACCAGATAAATTATAACTGTAACAAACCCTAGGTATATATTAAGAACGTCAACGTTCGATTAGAAAACCCTAGTGTTTGATAAGAAGCCCTAAAATCGGTTATGGAAACCCTAATTTCAGTTCCGGGAATCTGAAACCCTAATTCGGTATATGAAACCCTTAATTGGGAACTTAATGGCGCAAGTGTAAATAATTATAAGATTATTTAGGGTAAAGCTTAAGTAATTAGCAAACCCTAATCTAACTACGAAATCAAATTTCAAAAATAGAAAATTAATTTTTCTATTAGAAAACCTAATTCTGGGTTTAAAACCTTAAATGACCAATTACGACTCTAATTGCTAAATTAGCGATTTTAGTTAGGAAATGCTAATCCTAATAAGCAAGATTAACGTTATGATTAAGAAATTTTAATATAATTAGAAAATTCTAATTATAATTTAGAAATATTAATTTTCTAGTTTTAAAATCGAAATTCGAAAATCTTAAAAATTAAATTGCAAGTTAAGGGTTAAACCTTAAACCCTAAAATAGTCCAAACCCTAAACTCTAAGGATTCTAAACCCCAAACCCTAAGGGTTTACATCAAATGACCATCTTAGAATTAAAATTGCACGGGAAATGACCAAAATGCCCTTTTCTTACCCCTTAAGCAAAAGATTGTGCAATCTTGAGAGTCATCAAGCCAAACATTATCCCATGTGCTTATTATTCCCCAAGATCAGATTTGCAATTGCCACCTAGCAACTTAGATTCATTGAATCAAATCCTAAGAGATTTAAAATAAGAAAAGTTACTTTATTTTCTCATTTTTCTCCCAAACTTTCTCTCTCTTAAAATTTAGGATGGAAAGTGAGAGGGTCTGAGAAGTGAAGCCATGATCACTTCCTAGCTTACCAAGTGCAGAATCAGAAGTCAGATTAAGGATCAAAGCATAAAAAGGTATAAAAACTCTAATTTTCGAAATCTTATGATCTGATCTTAGTTGTAATTTATTGGTTAGATATGTGTAATAGGGTGTCTATAAGTGATCTGGGTTGATAGATCATGGATCTATAACACTTAGAGGCACGAATCAAGCATTTTTAGAAATCTGGAAATCTGGAAAAAAATGGCCTGACAGTCAAATGTCAGAGCCTTTAAATCTCTATGTGTTATATGTTTTATGTGTTTTATGTTTTGAATCTGTTCTATATCATGAGTACTGTGATTTGAAACTGGAATCAGGGTCGGATCAAGTCTAGATCGTAACTTATGACCAGTCAAAGGTCGTTGACTGCTAACGAAAAGTCAAATCTGGGCAACCCAGAATGTTTTACAGTGGTCTGACAAGTTTGTTCAAGCGTCTGATCTTGCTGTATATTAATGTTTTAGCCATCGTGTTGTATTAAGGTTGTAGAAGGACATGTAGTCTACCCATACATGCTCTTATATCACTCAGATCTTGTATATAATCAAAGGAATGGGCAGTCAAACTAGAGTTGACCACATACCTGGAACAAAATCTGGAAAAACCCAGATTCGTGAAGAACACGTTTTCTGACATAGGTTGACCAACTTTCATCTGCCAGTTGTGTTGTTGTTTAGATGATCTTGTTGTATAGAAATGGACCTTGACATCCCCTCTACATGTCTGAACCTTCATAACACTTAACTAATGACTAGAACCCTAATTTATTTGAGCCACATAGTGAGCACTCGAACCTGTCTGGGTTTCTGGGTAACCCAGAAAACCCAGCAGGCCTCTGACAGTAACTTTGAGAGCTTGGATCTTGAAGGTTAGTGATGTTATGGCTATAGAACTTGTTCATGATTGTAGTATTACACTTATACTACATGATTAGAAGCATTAGAAGCCCAGAAAACCTTATGAACACAGATCTACCTTTGGTCAAACCTAACACCTTTAGCACTGACATGAACACTCAAGAACACCTCAAGAACACCTATAGCGACGGGTCTGTCGCTATAGGGCCCTTTAGTGACAGTTTTATTTTCTATTTTTCAAAAATTAATTAAAAATAGAAAAAAAATAGATTTTTATTATTAAAAATACTAAATAAATTCTAAAAAATTATTTTAAAGTCTGAAAAATAGTTTTTAACTATTTTGAGTATATTTCATAAATATTTAATATTTTTGGAATATAAATGGTATTTAATTTATTTAATTATAATATTAAATAAATTATTTAAAAATAGTTTTAATTCATGAAAAATCATGAAAAATTATTTTATGATATTAGAAAATATTTTAAGTTATTTTTGATGACTTTTAATATTTTGTGATGAAATTCATTAATTAATTAATGTTAATGATAATTAGTTTATTTAATAACTATATTAAATAAATTAAGGAAAAATAGGATTAATGCTTTATAAATTATATAAAAATGATTTATGTGTTAGAAAAATATTTTAAGTTATAAAATATAACTTTTGATATTTTGTCATGAAAATATTAATATTAATTATCGGATAAAGAATTTAAGTGGTATTAAAAATACTTTGATATATTATAAATATATTATAATATTATTACATGTATTTCATTAATATTTGATAATAAATAAATATTAATGATAATGGGATTATGTGGTATTTAATTCATTTAAATACGAGTTTAATGATTGAAAAATTATAATAAATGATAATAATTATGTGAAAATTATTATGAGACTTGGAAAAATATTTTGACTGATATTAAAATTATGTGCGTTAATTGTTAAGTGTTTAGGCAGAGTTTAATTGAATTAAGACTCGATAAAAGTCTGACTAGACCGTCGGAACGTTAGAACTTTGTTGAATTCAACTCAGACTGCAATAGTTTGACTTGATACCGAGTCTTATGTGTGTTATAGACTGATAGGGTTATATGTTATGTGATTAGGTTATTCTATATTTATATATATAGTAGTATTATACTGTGATGATAATATTCTAATATTGAAGATCTATATCACTAATATTAGGTCTTCGGATAAAGCGTTATAAATTGCGTAGCGGTAATCAACGGTTCAGGCAAGTTTGTTTTTATTTAACTCTACTAAGAGTATTTTTATTCGGATAAGCTTATGGTTAATCATTGCTGGTTGCCATGAATTGTACTCTGTACATATTGCATGTATAAGTCAGTTATGAAAGGCTGATCACCTTAATTACCAGTTGGTTCAGATATATTTGTTCATGTATAATACTTGTTCAATCATAAATTTGTTCCTGCTAGTTCACAATTATATTGTTGAATTATAGCCAGCTTATTATTCAGACTCTTTCAATCATGATATATCGTTATATTATTGAATTTAAACTTATTGGGCAATCCTTATGCTCACCCTTGCTATATCATGATAAAACATTGCAGATTAAGACGAACGTGTCGGATACAAGAAAAGGTTAAAGACAGTTCCAGCATTAGGATATGTGTGCAGCTAAATTGTATAAGTGATGTATTTTAAGGTTATGTGTTAAGTAAGTTATGTAATGTGTATTAAGTTAAGGTTACTCGACCTTGGGGAAAAGTGTGTAAGTTTAATGTATAAACAATTTATGTTTATATCTTTCACAAATAGTAATAGTTGTATAGAATGATCGAACCGGATCCGAGGTGATTCGGGACCTGAATTCGGGGCCCTCACAGTTAGTATCAGAGCTGTTGGTTATGAAGCTTAGGTAGGAATACCTGAGACTAATAACCGCAGTGATTAGGATAAGTACTAACTCACATAGAGTTAATTGGGTCGGTAAGATTCAAAGATGAATCTCGGCGAGTTATAAGATACATAGTTCCTTAACTCTGATAATAAAGTTGAACAGTAGTGGTGAATAGATAGAGTCTAAAAGACTGAAAGTGCAGTGATAGGAGATCGTAAAATAAAACGATCAGGACATAGAAATAAATCGTAATGTATACGATGAGATCACTCCGTGATCAGATAAGGTTATAGTATGGAGAAGAATCAAGCGAATGATTAAAAAGTTACAGCAAGTTTGCTGGGTGACAGTTGTACTATGAATTGGTACATATTCAGGAAAGGATTATGAATACGAGTTGAATGAAATTCGTATTGAGAAGGGTGTTAAGGTTAGGTGGGGATTCAATTGAGGACTCATGTCAGCAGCTGAGTTGTATGATTCCTTGTATGGGCAGGGAATTGTACTTGGTGTAAAAACTACTTAGTTCTGGCAATGATAATCATTGAAATGTTTGTGTCGCGCTATTTGCTATATGCATGTTAAGAGGGTGATTCCTTTCTCATGTGTATAACAGATAGATAGGTCATAGGTAGAGAATATCAGGTTAAGTACGAGTTCTTAAAACTCATACTTATGTGACATTCTTGATTCATAGTTATATGAAATGTTTATGAACCCCTCAACGAATGGACGCCAAAGGTCTGACTAGGACAAGTTCTTAAACTCATATGATTGTGGCAATTTATGGAATCATAAGTGTGGTTTACGAACTGGGTATAGTTGTGTGCAATTGGAGAATTAAGGATTATAGGAACAGATAGATTGTTAAGCAAATGATTATTAGTGGAGACATAAGTTTTCCGAAACTCCTAGCTATGCTAGACTTCGAAATGATTGACATCAAGCTAAATACGCACTATGTGCCTTTAAAAAAAATATGTAGACTCGTAATCATTTTTGAAACGGTTTAAAGTATAGTCTATGCTACTTATTTCAGCTAGACTCAAATGATTTGAAATATCAAAATATATTTTATTTATCACTCAGGTACCATGTAACCTGGTGCAGAGATGATAAAAAGTTGATGGAGTTGTAAATACAGGAATACTTAATGTTGAATGGATCCAAAATTGTTATTCCACTATTGTATGATGTGTTATGACAAAGTCATACGATGACGGCATCCTCAAACGGACTGTTAATACACTACGACATCATGACGTCATTCTCGAAAATGTTTTCAAAATTTTAATTTGCCAACGGGGTTTGGCTGCACCTAAATAATTCGATTGAATTGAATTATTGATATGGGTCTATGCTATTCGATTCAGCTAGACTAAAGTTTATGAAAACTCTAAGTGTTCATTGAAAGAAATTTCCCGAACCAAATTTTTTTGGTGTGGAATCCAATAAGACTGAGGTAGAATTTTTGTGCCTATGGCAGTGACGAGAAACAGATAAAAGCAGTACTTGGCCAGTACAGGGCATATCGGGCTAATCACCCTTTGTGTTCGTAAGTTATGACGATTTGCGGATGAATTTCCATAAAACCTTTACGAAAATGACAGACAAATAGTCTATATGACTCCTCAGCACAATTTGAAAATGTTTACTCTTCTGAGAGGTGTATTGGGTAGTATGTGATGATGAGAATGTATGATGAACGGTGTATCGTGTAAGGTGTAAGTTAAATTTCGGGGACGAAATTTTTAGAAGAAGGGGTGAATGTGACAACCCGAGAATTTAGAAATTTTTTTAAATTTTAATTAATTGATTTAAGGTTCAAAATTAGAACCTAGACAAAAAATTAGTGTATGCGTTTGATATTTTTAAGATGGAATTTTGAGGATTTCAAAATTCTGTGAAAGGATTTAGGTGAATTATTCAGGATTAAGGGAATACGTGAATATGTTCTGTGTATATGTGTACAATATGTGGTTAAGCGTCAAGGGTTGACCAGATAAATTATATCTGTAACAAACCCTAGGTATATATTAAGAACGTCAACGTTCGGTTAGAAAACCCTAGTGTTTGATAAGAAACCTTAAAACCGGTTCTGGAAACCCTAATTTCAGTTCCGGTAGTCTGAAACCCTAATTCGGTATATGAAACCCTAAATTGGGAACTTAATGGCGTAAGTGTAAATAATTATAAGATTATTTTGGGTACAGCTTAAGTAATTAGCAAACCCTAATCTAATTACGAAATCAAATTTCTAAAATAGAAAATTAATTTTTCTATTAGAAAACCTAATTCTGGGTTTAAAACCCTAAATGACCAATTACGACCCTAATTGCTAAATTAGAGATTTTAGTTAGAAAATGCTAATCCAAATTAGCAAGATTAAAGTTATGATTAAGAAATTTTAATATAATTAGAAAATTCTAATTATAATTTAGAAATATTAATTTTCTAGTTTTAAAATCGAAATTCGAAAATTTTAAAAATTAAATTGCAAGTTAAGGGTTAAACCCTAAACCCTAAAATAGTCCAAACCCTAAACTCTAAGGGTTCCAAATCCTAAACCCTAAGGGTTTGCATCAAATGACCATCATAGAATTAAAATTGCATGAGAAATGACCAAAATGCCCTTTTCTTACCCTTTAAGCAAAAGATTGTGCAATCTTGTGAGTCATCAAGCCAAACATTATCCCATGTGCTTATTATTCCCCAAGATCAGATTTGCAATTGCCACCTAGCAACTTAGATTCATTGAATCAAATCCTAAGAGATTTAAAATAAGAAAAGTTACTTTATTTTTTCATTTTCTCCCAAACTTTCTCTCTCTTAAAATTTAGGATGGAGAGTGAGAGGGTCTGAGAAGTGAAGCCATGATCACTTCCTCGCTTACCAAGTGCAGAATCAGAAGTCAGATTAAGGATCAAAGCATAGAAAGGTATAAAAACTCTAATTTCAGAAATCTTATGACCTGATGTTAGTTGCTGTAATTTATTGGTTAGATATGTGTAATAGGGTGTCTATAAGTGATCTGGGTTGATAGATCATGGATCTATAACACTTAGATGCACGAATCAAGTATTTTTAGAAATCTAGAAATCTGGAAAAAAATGGTCTGACAGTCAAATGTCAGAGCCTCTAAATCTCTATGTGTTATATGTTTTATGTGTTTTATGTTTTGAATCTGTTCTATATCATGAGGACTGTGATCTGAAACTGGAATCAGGGTCGGATCAAGTCTAGATCGTAACTTATGACCAGTCAAAGGTCGTTGACCGCTCACGGAAAGTCAAATATGGGCAACCCAGAATGTTTTACAGTGGTCTGACAAGTTTGTTCAAGCGTCTGATCTTGCTGTATATTAATGTTTTAGCCATCGTGTTGTATTAAGGTTGTAGAAGGACATGTAGTCTATCCATACATGCTCTTATATCACTCAGATCTTGTATATAATCAAAGGAATGGGCAGTCAAACTAGCGTTGACCATATACCTGGAACAAAATCTGGAAAAACCCAGATTCATGAAGAACACGTTTTCTGACATAGGTTGACCAGCTTTAATCTGCCAGTTGTGTTGTTGTTTAGATGATCTTGTTGTATAGAAATGGACCTTGACATCCTCTCTACATGTCTGAACCTTCATAACACTTAACTAATTACTAGAACCCTAATTTATTTGAGCCACATAGTGAGCACTCGAACCTGTCTGGGTTTCTGGGTAACCCAGAAAACCCAGCAGGCCTCTGACAGTATCTTTGAGAGCTTGGATCTTGAAGGTTAGTGATGTTATGGCTATAGAACTTGTTCATGATTGTAGTATTACACTTATACTACATGATTAGAAACATTAGAAGCCCAGAAAACCTTATGAACACAGATCTACCTTTGGTCAAACCTAACACATTTAGCGCTGACATAAACACTCAAGAACACCTATAGCGACGGGTCTGTCGCTATAGGGCCCTTTAGTGACAGTTTTATTTTTTATTTTCTGGAAATTAATTAAAAATAGAAAAAATAGATTTTTATTATTACAAATACTAAATAAATTCTGAAAAATTATTTTAAAGTCTGAAAAATAGTTTTTAACTATTTTGAGTATATTTCATAAATATTTAATATTTTTGGAATATAAATGGTATTTAATTTATTTAATTATAATATTAAATAAATTGTTTAAAAATAATTTTATTTCATGAAAAATCATGAAAAATTATATTATGATATTAAAAAATATTTTAAGTTATTTTTGATGACTTTTAATATTTTGTGATGAAATTCATTAATTAATTAATGTTAATGATAATTAGTTTATTTAATAACTATATTAAATAAATTAAGAAAAAATAGGATTAATGCTTTATAAATTATATAAAAATGATTTATGTGTTAAAAACATATTTTAAGTTATAAAATATAACTTTTGATATTTTGTCGTAAAAATATGAATATTTTAATATTAATATTAATTATCGGATAAAGAATTTAAGTGTTTAAAAATCATATAAATATGATTTTAAGGTATTAAAAATACTTTGATATATTATAAATATATTATAATATTATGACATGTATTTTATTAATATTTGATAATAATTAAATATTAATGATAATGGGATTATGTGGTATTTAATTCGTTTAAATACGAGTTTAATGATTGGAAAATTATAATAAATGATAACAATTATGTGAAAATTATTATGAGACTTAGAAAAATATTTTGACTGATATTAAAATTATTTGAGTTAATTGTTAAGTGTTTAGGCAGAGTTTAATTGAATTAAGACTCGATAAAAGTCCGACTAGACCGTCGGAACGTTAGAACTTTGTAGAATTCAACTCAAACTGCAATAATTTGACTTGATACCGAGTCTTATGTGTGTTATAGACTGATAGGGTTATGTGTTATGTGTTTAGATTATTCTATGTTTATATATATAGTAGTAGTATATTGTGATGATAATATTCTAATATTGGAGATCTTTATCACTAATATTAGGTCTTCGGATAAAGCGTTATAAATTGTGTAGCTGTAATCAACAGTTCAGGCAAGTTTTTTTTTACTTAACTCTACTAAGAGTGTTTTTATTCGGATAAGCTTATGGTTAATCATTGTTGGTTGCCATGAATTGTACTCTGTACATATTGCATGTATAAGTCAGGTATGAAAGGCTGATCACCTTAATTACCAGTTGGTTCAGATATATTTGTTCATGTATAATACTTGTTCAGTCATAAATTTGTTCCTGCTAGTTCACAATTATATTATTGAATTATAGTCAGCTTATTATTCAGACTCTTTCAATCATGATATATCATTATATTATTGAATTTAAACTTGCTAGGCAATCCTTATGCTCACCTTTGCTAAATCATGATAAAACATTGCAGATTAAGACGAACGCGTCGAATACAAGGAAAGGTTAAAGACAGTTCCAACATTAGGATATGTGTGCAGCTAAATTGTATAAGTGATGTATTTTAAGGTTATGTGTTAAGTAAGTTATGTAATGTGTATTAAGTTAAGGTTACTCAACCTTTGAGAAAAGTGTGTAAGTTTAATGTATAAACAATTTATGTTTATATCTTCCGCAAATAGTAATAGTTGTATAAAATGATCAAACCGGATTCGAGGTGATTTGGGACCTGGATTCGGGGCCCTCACAACATTCATCATTTCTTTTAGTGTTCTATTCTTTCTTTCAGCAACCCCATTAGATTCTGGAGAATAGGAAGGTGTTACCTCATGTATAATTACTTGCTTTTCACAATATTTACTAAGAGGTCCGGAGTCATACTCTCCACCTCTATCGGATCCTAGTCTTTTAATCTTCTTTTCTAATTTATTTTCAACTTCGGCCCTATAAATTAAAAATTTATCTTCAGTTTCATTTTTATTTATGAAAATGTAAACTTTAGTATATCTACACTAATCATCTATAAAGGTCACATAATAATTTTTTTCGCCTCTAGAAGTATTTCTAGACATATCACCTAAGTCTGAATGAATTAAACTGAGATGTTCAGATTCTCTAACTAGTACCGGTTTGCATGTCTTTTTAGTAGTTTTGGCTTCCACACACATTTGACATTTCTTGGTATTTGAAATTTTAACATCTTTTAAAATTCCCAAAATTTTCATCATTTTTATATAAGAATAATTCACATAGCCTAATCTAACATGCCAAATATCATCACATTCAACCAAGTAAGCAAAATAAGTACTAGCATTATTATTCATGAGATCAAGTACATTCAAATGAAATAAACCAGCATTAAGATACCCTTTTCCCACAAACACCCCATTTTTGGTTAACACGACCTTATCAGATTTAAACATAACCTTAACCCCAGCTTTCCCAAGTATCTCAACAGATACGAGATTGTAGCGAATTTCAGGAATATGAAGAACATCGGTAAGAGAAAGGATGTTCCCAGAAGTCAATTTTAAATTTACTTTTCCTTTACCTAATACTGTTGCATGCCTCGAATCGCCCATGTACACATGCTTATCTTTTTTCTCAAAGGGAGTGTAAGAGATGAATACACCATGATTCACACAAATGTGTTTGGTAGCACCAAAATCCACTACCCATGCCTCTTTGTCAGTCACCATGTTCACCTCGGAGACAACCGCCACAATAGTATTGTCTGCCTCAGCTAAGTTAGCTCTCGGAGGAACAAACTGGTTGTTTCCCTTTTTGAACTTACGTTGGGCTGCATGATGACCTGACCTTCCACACACAAAATAATCACATTTAGGTTTTGAGATTTTGTGTTTGAACTGATTTGGTTTTGCCTTCGGACCAATGTTATACTTATTCCCATGTTTAGGATGTTTGTTGAATGGGTGACGAGGTTTGCGATCATCAACCAAATTTACTTTGGAAGACAGCTCTTTGACTTTGGCAGTTTTATCTAAATTTCTATTATTTTCCTCAATACGAATATGAACAATTAACTCCTCTAAGGTCATGTCTTTCCTTTTATGTTTCATAGTGTTCTTGTAATCTTTATGAATCAAGCAATTTCTCTATAAGGGAACCAACAATAAAAGGAGCAGGTAAAATCATGCCTTCATTATTAAGTTTGGCTAGGACAAGATTAAAAGCATGAATTTGGGAAGAGACAACTTTTTCATCGGTCATGTAAAAATTACGAAAATTTCCAATTGCATACTTCTTGACACCAACATCTTTCACAACATATTTCAAAAATAAGTAGGGGTGTAAGTTGAGCCAAGTAGTTCGGTACTCGATTCGAGATCGGCTCGAAAATATGATCCAAAACGCGAATTCAAAGTTGATCTGAGTCAAATCTGATCCATACTCTTTTTCTGTTTAATGATACACGAGTTGAATTCGAGCATACCAGTGTTCGCTTATATTAGGGTTCGAGTATTTTATTTTTTCTCGAACCATACTAAATACCTGCTCGATGGATCATATTCGAATATTGGTTTGATCCATGCTAGTAAACTAAATATGTTATATTTGTATTAATTTTTATAATTTATAAAGTGTATTTTGAAATTGTGCAAACTTGTACTTAAATAAATCAATTAATTGAATGTCAATTTATATTAGATTCTTTATAATTTCAATACATAAATAAAAGTGAAAAAGTTATATATATATATATATATATATATAAATATATATATATATATATATAAATATTAGTTAAGTAACCATTTTAGTATGTAGTGGTTCAATTTTAAGTGAAATGGTTCATATTCGAAACTCGATTTGAAGGCTCATGAGTAACTCGCTTTGTAAACGAGTCGAGTACTTACGAGCCGAGTAGGTTCGAGTAATGATCCGAGTCGAATTTGGTGAAAAAAAATAAATTCCTTATCGAATCCGAGTCGAATTCGAGCTCAATTTTTTCGAGTCGAGCTGAATCTGAGCATGAAGGTGTTCGCTGAGATTCGACTCGTTTACACCCCTAAAACTAAGGCATCCCAAATTTCAGCAACATGTTTATATTGACAATAAATATGAAAAAGTTCATTCGACAATGAGTTGAGAATGATAGCCTTGCAAATTTTATTAGCAGAAGACCAAGTACTAACAGAAGATTCATATTCTTTCTTTGTTCATCGGTAGCATTGTTAGGGGGTTCAACTAGTTTTCGTTTGGTTAAAACATGATCAACTTTAGCAATGTCCATAATCAAAAGTAATTTGGTTTGCCATCGTTTAAAATTGGATCCATCAAAAGGCTCAACTTTGGTCAAATCATGGACAAATTTAGTGACGGTAAGCATAGCAGAATCTATAGATTTCTACTTAAGATTGTAGGTGAAACACGAATAATATATAGGATTCAACTATCAAATAAAAGAAGGGCAGAAATAGAACTTATGGATTTATAGCGAATAATGTTGAGCAGAGGCGTGCAATGCATTGTCCTTAAGTAGAAATTTCGACCCTCGGAGAACTTTTCTCGATGCTAAGGTCACTAACGAAAATCCTACTTCAGGATTCAATAGCTTTTCATCCAACTAATCAGCACTCAAATAGTTGAATGACTTATGAACAACTTCTAATTTCTCTTACTTTAACTCAAAAAATAAACCATGTATATACAATAAAAACATTTATACGACATCCGCTGTTTATATATATATACAAAACAGTGAATAATATGGTAATATATATATATATATAATATAAGGGGCAACCTTATTGAAGGTGTAAGAGGAACAAGAGCTTTGGAGTTTGCAACAACTTTTTCCTTTTTGTTTGTATATCATAACTGTTGGATCTTGGGTATCCAAATGGGTCACCCATGGAGGGTCCGACCCAGTTACATTAACTGAGTTCCCAATTGACAATGTTAATTGCAGTTCATTAATGTGAGCGTGGATTGCCTGAACGTGGAGGTAATGCTGGGGAGTGGGTTAACCACTCACGTATTAAATACCCACATCCCTCAGTCGATCAAGATGTGCGCAATATTATTCAGTTGGCCAAAATATATAGAGCTCCCAATATCGAGACCAAAACCTTAATTGTTACGTACCGTGAATTAGTGCTCCGTTCTCGATCGTAGTTCGGAGACGCTGTTGGGTTAAAGTATCACGTCAGGAGGTTTTTCGCATCAAAGGCTTAATCACGCTTCAAGAGGTATACCTTTGATCAACCTATTATGTGTAAGTATATGAATAATGTACGGATTAAAAGCCCTTCATTGGTATCAAAGCAAGGTTTAACCATGTGATGTATGCTATGTATGAAATATTTACACTTTATGTCATGATTGCCTGTTTAAAAAACTTGAAAACATCATTAATGGCAATCTTAGATACACTAAATGTTAGGGGCTAATATTACAGTATATTGTAGCCTAAACACAGTGTATATGATCAGCATAATTTGGGTTTAATTGGATAATTAATTTGAAACCCTAGTTTACAAACAACCTTCTTTGAACAGCTATAACTTTTTCTGTGATTGTTCGATTTAATTAATTTTGGTATGTATGTGTAGTACTCGTTGTAAGATTTCCAACGATATATTATGGGCCAAAATTAGAGTTATATAGAGTGAGATATGGCTTCTCAAAGTTTTAGTCGCGAAATGACATTTCTGTTATTTTTGGTGGCTGGAGGTTGAAGATGACCCATGCGTCAGACCCGCGTGTCAGACCCGCAAACCCGACCTGCTTTGACAGATTTTTCCTATTTAATTTCCAGAAAATAATTTATTAATTGTGTTTAGCATGGAAATTAATTTAAAAATAGTAATTGTGACTATTAAATTCTGGAAAATTAATAGAAATTAATTATTGGCATATAATTAATTATTATAATGGAATTTGGAAATATTGACTATTTTGGATATTTTTGATTAATTTTCTATCTATTAATTAATGGCTTATTAATTATGAAAATTAGCAAATATATCAAAAAAATTCCAGGAAACTTTCAGTGACTATACTGTGATATTAAATTGATGTTGTAATTTTATCATAAGGAAATTATCTATTTTGGATAGTTTTAGTTAATTTCCAATTAATTGTGCAATATTTTATCATTATGATAACTAGCATGATTATCAGAAAATTACAGTTATCCTTTTATGATGATAAGGTACTGTTATAAAATTTTTTGGAAGAAATTAACAGATTTAGATATCTTTGGTTAATTTCCATCTTTTTATGCATGATTAATTATTGTGATAATTAGCAAAATTATCAAAATAAATTCCAGAAAATTATAGTAATGTTTTATAATGTTAATGTACTGTTGAAATTCTTTTGGATGCATTTTAATGTTTTTATAGCATATTTGGTATATTAATTGAGTAATATAGCCTATTATTTAATTCCTTTGTTAATATTTATGGGATATTAATTGTTGGTGCTTGGAATTAAATTATCATGCTATAATTACATGTATACCCCTGTTCCTAGTGGGAGTGATTTAGGTTGTAGTAATTTAATTAAATTATTCCCTAAATTATACATCTTGTGCGGTGAAAAATTAAATTTAAATAATTAAACATTTATACGGATTGTGATTCCTAAGCCCGACGAAGTCTCCCTTCTATATTTATGTCCTATTATTTTTATGTTAATTTGATTCATGCGGCAAAGATGATTTATATATTGTGGTGAACTACTCGAATATCCCTAATAAGATTCTCCCTGTAACGACCCCAAAATAGGTTCATTCCACCCAACCCATTCTGAGTCGTCAAATACATGGTACAGAAAACAACTACAACTTTATTACGACAATTGTCGTGCAAAATACAACAACACATATGCTGTGAGTTTGGATACAAATATATACCAAATGTGACTCATGTTCCAACCGTGGACATCACCTCACAATAACACCTTACATAAAGGTATAGTCAAAAACTGTTTTAGAAATTAGAATCTTTGGGAAGTGCTTAAGGAAACCTTCGTACATGGGAGGCCACGCGTCTAGGTTATGATAGATATCATATGACCACATAATTATCCTTGGTTGACCCAATAGACCCCAAAGAAAAACGAGAAGATTACTATCATATTCTTCCCAATGGTGAGTCTTCTCTTGACTTATCATTATCTCTACTATCTCTAATTGAGAATTATACTTCAAACAAACACCAAGATTATATAGGTAGTGCTCGTATATATACTCAGCAAGTGGATGAGCACATCCCTGTCTTATGATGACACGAGGTTGTATGTCGTTAGACATCTTGTAGGATAGTGGCAAACCACCCTTCCAACGTTGGGTACACCTTTCCCTATTGGATTCACCAAATATAACTACTAAATGAACTTTTCTATATTGCTTCGGGAGAACATCCACAGCTAGAGACCACTGTTCTATTTCCCCGTTACCCTCGCTCGACCCAGCTACACTCTTATTACCTGAAAGGAATTGTGAAGCAAAAGGGTGAGCACAACTAGCCCAGTAAAGAATATCATGACTAAAGATAATTAAATTATCAGTAGCCTTCATCAATAATAAATCAGAGATTTAGAACATATGGTAAATGATAAAAATTTCAACCATAGTTGCAGCGGAACGAGCAATCCATTAGAAGAGTCAAATAGACTATAAAGTCTATTATCTTCTCAATGTTAAAAATCCACCAACAATGTTTTATCCCTGTAACATCAATCAACAGTTCTGGTCCACAATCATATAAATAACTCATAATCATAACTGTAGTTCTAAATTCCTCTTCTCATCTAGGACGAAGATAATTTTCATCACCTGAAACATCAAACATCATGGTTATACCAAATCACAGTTCCTGTTCATAATCATACTAATAACTTCATCTTTGCACTACGGGCCAAAGATATTCATCAACAAGTCATCTTTGCACTACAGGCCAAAGATATTCATCAACAGTTCATCTTTGCATTACTGGCCAAAGATATTCAACAACAGGTCATCTTTGCACTACGGGCCAAAGATATTCATCAACAATTCATCTTTGCACTACAGGCCAAAGATATTCATCAATATTTCATCTTTGCACTACAGGCCAAAGATATTAATATCTCAAAGAAATATATAATCATTTCAGAATTTATATAAACAATAATTATAACCATGTTGATCAATTCACCTTTGCACTTAAGCTAAAGATATTCACTTATAAATTCAATGGTCATGATCATACCAGTCACAATTCAACTTTGCACTACAGGCCAAAGAGAACCCTAGTCATGATCATACCAATAATCTACCCATCTTTACACTCTAGTGAAAGAGAATTTCAACATCAGGGTTATAAAAATGTTATATATGATGATAAAAATAATATGATCAACATATAATTTTAATCTCAAGAGTAATATTCGTAACTCATGAATAGTAAATCGTGAATAGTAACTCATGAATAGTAACCCCGACACAAAAGATAAAAATTCCACAATAAAATCTATACCAATATTTCGGTATAATGATATTGAAAGAATAACATTACTTAAATTTATAAACAATTTATTTTAATTGTTTACACTTTACTAATTAATGCATTTAATCATCATAAAATGCCAACTCTTACAATTTCATCATCAATAATCAAAACCCTCATCAAAAATCTGCATATACCTCATATAGGATTCTCAAGCCATAAAATCCTATTTTCCAATTTTCTTTCCTCACAAAACATATTTAATTCATTTACTCATAACTAGACTATTTTTATGAAAAATACCAAATCAGTTCCAAAAATATTTCTTTTCTGGGATTTAGCATAATATAGTCTCATAGTGAACATATATTTTTCTCAGAATTTTTAAAAGTCATTTACTATTTTTCATATGGCCAAAATAGCCGAATATTTAGACATTTATCAAAAATTGTACTTTTGTCTAAAAATTCTGAAATTTACAGAGTATACTTCTATCATATACATGTACTCCCAATAAAAATTTCATCAATTTTGAAGTTAACCACAAGGAATTATAAGCTATTACTTTTAAAATAGTCTTTTCTCATAAAATTCATAACTCTCAATCTATACATCCAAAAATCACCATTTTTGGACACAATCAAGAAACTCATCAAAATACATTTCAAATTTTTCCAGAATTTTTGAAGATCAGAAAAATTACGAAACTGAAAATCATAACAACCCTTAAAATCCCTTACTATCCCTTACTATCCCTTACCTCAAAAGAGCAGTACTTCTGATCGGTATAAGGCTGAAGGAAACTTGCACTGATGAATAGCAACTCACCAAGTATCTAAATACTCACAAAATACACTCAATAATCTAGAGAGAGAAAGAGAGAAAGCTTATGTTTCTGGTGTGATTTTCAATTCTAACTTAGCCCTCTATTTATAGGAAAATTTTGGTAGGTTTGACCTGCAACCTGATGGCTTTACCTGCTACTATTCCCACCCACCACATTTGAAATATAATTCAGCACATTTCTTCACCAACCACAAGTGGGGCCCACCAATTCTAGAATTTTCTACCAAAATGATAAACTCCGAAAATTCAACAATTTCTGAACCAGTCATCTCGTAAAATTCATAACAAATCATACGTTCATTTTTAACGGTTCAAAATTTGTGGACATATACTCAACTTATATATGTATAACATATCCAAAAATTACCACGATCCAACGGTCGGATTAAAAATTATAACCCCCGCAAAATATCTCAAAAACCCTGATTTTTAATACCTCCGTTCCGACAAAAATACTGACAAAAACTTCAACATTAACTCCTTCATTTTTAACCACAAAAATATATCCCTCATTTATATCCACATAAAATAAATATTTCCTTATCATATGAATCAATAATTAATTATTCACAAATAATATTACAGAATCACATTTATGACAACCAGGTCGTTCCCAGGAAAGAGGGGGCTTTTCAATAAGAATTTCTCCTTACTGGCGCGCAATTAGATGACCAAACCTCTCCTTAGACAGAACTTTCTAGACATTGACAATAATGTTATCTAATAATATTATTCAAATAATATGAATTATTGATCTGATAAAGGAAAATACTGTGCAGCAACAATTATTGAAACAACAATAATATAAAATATCAACGCAACAATTATTGAATCAATAAAATAAAATATTGAACAGTAACTACTGTAACAATTATTGAGTAGTGCCTTCTTACGTAAGAATCAATAATTTCAAAAATACTATGCAATACCGTGTGCTACTGTGCAATAACGCGTATTACTGTATTTTAACCACCGGGTATTCCAACATTGTTAACGGTAACAACTACGCCGTTATTTGTAAAAACTCAAATTTGTCGTTTTCCTTCACCCGACAGTTATTCGTTATGGGGCCCACAAATAGCTGCGCCGTCGTACGAATATTCTCCGACAGAAAGAATATTCCACGACCAAACGAATATTCCCCGACAACAATGATTATTTTATAACCACTTGCTTATTTTAAAAAAAAATTCATATTTCACCCATAACTTTAAACTTTTATCAATTTAACCATTTACTGAATAGTAATTATATGAAAAATTGAATACTTTTATTTCATAAAATTCGGGGTCTTACAATCTCCCCTCCTTATGAAATTTCGTCCCCGAAATTTACGTACCTGGTGTTTCAAAGAGTTGAGAATACCTTGCTTTCATTCCAGATTTCATCTTCCCTGTCATCATGATTTCTCCATTGCTCATCTCCTGTATTTTAGATATCATTCTAGAATATAGCTTCAAAACAAGTGTTAATTTAACAAATTAACATATCACATAATATCCCGATATTATGACTGACCAACAAATAAGCTTAGGTAGGACACACTAGCGAAGGATTTACTCATCTCTCCCCTCCTAGTTGTATTCCCCGATCTCCGCCAGAGATCATATCCCCAAGCTCTGATACCAACTGTAACTCTCATGGTGCTTCAACCACAGCACCTCACAGTGGTACCTATCAGTTTGCCACCGCAGAACGGCGTCCCCTACGGAGAGTCTGGCTTCGGTGCATCCCCCATCAACAGGAAGTCACCAGCGAGAGGCTCGGGGCTCTTTACTTATAGCTCTGATACCAACTCTAACGACCCCAAAATAGGTTCATTCCACCCAACCCATTCTGAGTCGTCAAATACATGGTACAGAAAACAACTACAACTTTATTACGACAATTGTCGTGCAAAATACAACAACACATATGCTGTGAGTTTGGATACAAATATATACCAAATGTGACTCATGTTCCAACCGTGGACATCACCTCACAATAACACCTTACATAAAGGTATAGTCAAAAACTGTTTTAGAAATTAGAATCTTTGGGAAGTGCTTAAGGAAACCTTCGTACATGGGAGGCCACGCGTCTAGGTTATGATAGATATCATATGACCACATAATTATCCTTGGTTGACCCAATAGACCCCAAAGAAAAACGAGAAGATTACTATCATATTCTTCCCAATGGTGAGTCTTCTCTTGACTTATCATTATCTCTACTATCTCTAATTGAGAATTATACTTCAAACAAACACCAAGATTATATAGGTAGTGCTCGTATATATACTCAGCAAGTGGATGAGCACATCCCTGTCTTATGATGACACGAGGTTGTATGTCGTTAGACATCTTGTATGATAGTGGCAAACCACCCTTCCAACGTTGGGTACACCTTTCCCTATTGGATTCACCAAATATAACTACTAAATGAACTTTTCTATATTGCTTCGGGAGAACATCCACAGCTAGAGACCACTGTTCTATTTCCCCGTTACCCTCGCTCGACCCAGCTACACTCTTATTACCTGAAAGGAATTGTGAAGCAAAAGGGTGAGCACAACTAGCCCAGTAAAGAATATCATGACTAAAGATAATTAAATTATCAGTAGCCTTCATCAATAATAAATCAGAGATTTAGAACATATGGTAAATGATAAAAATTTCAACCATAGTTGCAGCGGAACGAGCAATCCATTAGAAGAGTCAAATAGACTATAAAGTCTATTATCTTCTCAATGTTAAAAATCCACCAACAATGTTTTATCCCTGTAACATCAATCAACAGTTCTGGTCCACAATCATATAAATAACTCATAATCATAACTGTAGTTCTAAATTCCTCTTCTCATCTAGGACGAAGATAATTTTCATCACCTGAAACATCAAACATCATGGTTATACCAAATCACAGTTCCTGTTCATAATCATACTAATAACTTCATCTTTGCACTACGGGCCAAAGATATTCATCAACAAGTCATCTTTGCACTACAGGCCAAAGATATTCATCAACAGTTCATCTTTGCATTACTGGCCAAAGATATTCAACAACAGGTCATCTTTGCACTACGGGCCAAAGATATTCATCAACAATTCATCTTTGCACTACAGGCCAAAGATATTCATCAATATTTCATCTTTGCACTACAGGCCAAAGATATTAATATCTCAAAGAAATATATAATCATTTCAGAATTTATATAAACAATAATTATAACCATGTTGATCAATTCACCTTTGCACTTAAGCTAAAGATATTCACTTATAAATTCAATGGTCATGATCATACCAGTCACAATTCAACTTTGCACTACAGGCCAAAGAGAACCCTAGTCATGATCATACCAATAATCTACCCATCTTTACACTCTAGTGAAAGAGAATTTCAACATCAGGGTTATAAAAATGTTATATATGATGATAAAAATAATATGATCAACATATAATTTTAATCTCAAGAGTAATATTCGTAACTCATGAATAGTAAATCGTGAATAGTAACTCATGAATAGTAACCCCGACACAAAAGATAAAAATTCCACAATAAAATTTATACCAATATTTCGGTATAATGATATTGAAAGAATAACATTACTTAAATTTATAAACAATTTATTTTAATTGTTTACACTTTACTAATTAATGCATTTAATCATCATAAAATGCCAACTCTTACAATTTCATCATCAATAATCAAAACCCTCATCAAAAATCTGCATATACCTCATATAGGATTCTCAAGCCATAAAATCCTATTTTCCAATTTTCTTTCCTCACAAAACATATTTAATTCATTTACTCATAACTAGACTATTTTTATGAAAAATACCAAATCAGTTCCAAAAATATTTCTTTTCTGGGATTTAGCATAATATAGTCTCATAGTGAACATATATTTTTCTCAGAATTTTTAAAAGTCATTTACTATTTTTCATATGGCCAAAATAGCCGAATATTTAGACATTTATCAAAAATTGTACTTTTGTCTAAAAATTCTGAAATTTACAGAGTATACTTCTATCATATACATGTACTCCCAATAAAAATTTCATCAATTTTGAAGTTAACCACAAGGAATTATAAGCTGTTACTTTTAAAATAGTCTTTTCTCATAAAATTCATAACTCTCAATCTATACATCCAAAAATCACCATTTTTGGACACAATCAAGAAACTCATCAAAATACATTTCAAATTTTTCCAGAATTTTTGAAGATCAGAAAAATTACGAAACTGAAAATCATAACAACCCTTAAAATCCCTTACTATCCCTTACTATCCCTTACCTCAAAAGAGCAGTACTTCTGATCGGTATAAGGCTGAAGGAAACTTGCACTGATGAATAGCAACTCACCAAGTATCTAAATACTCACAAAATACACTCAATAATCTAGAGAGAGAAAGAGAGAAAGCTTATGTTTCTGGTGTGATTTTCAATTCTAACTTAGCCCTCTATTTATAGGAAAATTTTGGTAGGTTTGACCTGCAACCTGATGGCTTTACCTGCTACTATTCCCACCCACCACATTTGAAATATAATTCAGCACATTTCTTCACCAACCACAAGTGGGGCCCACCAATTCTAGAATTTTCTACCAAAATGATAAACTCCGAAAATTCAACAATTTCTGAACCAGTCATCTCGTAAAATTCATAACAAATCATACGTTCATTTTTAACGGTTCAAAATTTGTGGACATATACTCAACTTATATATGTATAACATATCCAAAAATTACCACGATCCAACGGTCGGATTAAAAATTATAACCCCCGCAAAATATCTCAAAAACCCTGATTTTTAATACCTCCGTTCCGACAAAAATACTGACAAAAACTTCAACATTAACTCCTTCATTTTTAACCACAAAAATATATCCCTCATTTATATCCACATAAAATAAATATTTCCTTATCATATGAATCAATAATTAATTATTCACAAATAATATTACAGAATCACATTTATGACAACCAGGTCGTTCCCAGGAAAGAGGGGGCTTTTCAATAAGAATTTCTCCTTACTGGCGCGCAATTAGATGACCAAACCTCTCCTTAGACAGAACTTTCTAGACATTGACAATAATGTTATCTAATAATATTATTCAAATAATATGAATTATTGATCTGATAAAGGAAAATACTGTGCAGCAACAATTATTGAAACAACAATAATATAAAATATCAACGCAACAATTATTGAATCAATAAAATAAAATATTGAACAGTAACTACTGTAACAATTATTGAGTAGTGCCTTCTTACGTAAGAATCAATAATTTCAAAAATACTATGCAATACCGTGTGCTACTGTGCAATAACGCGTATTACTGTATTTTAACCACCGGGTATTCCAACATTGTTAACGGTAACAACTACGCCGTTATTTGTAAAAACTCAAATTTGTCGTTTTCCTTCACCCGACAGTTATTCGTTATGGGGCCCACAAATAGCTGCGCCGTCGTACGAATATTCTCCGACAGAAAGAATATTCCACGACCAAACGAATATTCCCCGACAACAATGATTATTTTATAACCACTTGCTTATTTTAAAAAAAAATTCATATTTCACCCATAACTTTAAACTTTTATCAATTTAACCATTTACTGAATAGTAATTATATGAAAAATTGAATACTTTTATTTCATAAAATTCGGGGTCTTACACTCCCTCTTCCTTTTCTCAAAAGAAAATGGACATGGTTAGGTTGCATCTCTTAACTATCAAATTCGATAGTTATACAAAGAAAGATGAACACACATTTAGAAAGCAACTTCAGGTTATGTCAAATATGATTGAAGCGTTAGGAGCTGCTGGCAACCCTTTGTCAGATGAATAGCAAATTCGGGCAGTGATTCATTCATTTCCCATCAATTGGAATAATCTCAAGATTAACATAGCTCAAGATGAAATTATTAAATCTTTGGAAGATATTTTTCATCACCTTGAGCGCTTAGAAGCTGAGTAGCTAGAGGTTAAGAGTTTAAAGACAGAACAACTAGAGAATGAATGCCTAAAGGCTCGACTAATAGAGATTGCCAATGCTAATGCGTCTCAGAAAGTAGCAGAGACTGATACTTCTAAGAAGAATAGAAGTAAACGTAGTTCTGGTAAGAAGGACAAGGCTAAGTTGATTTGTTACAACTGTGGCACGGCAGGACACTTCGCTCGTGAGTGCACTGAGCCGAAGCAGACTCCGGAGCAAAGGACAAAATAGCTAGAGATCAGAGTGGATACGTGGAATACCGCCGAGTTCCGGTTGGCAGAAAAGTATTCATGGGGAACGATTCCAGTGTGGACGTGCTAGGCATTGGCACTTACAGACTGGAAATGCGAGGGTGCTCAGCATTGATCCTTTATGATGTACTTTATGCGCCGAATGTCTGACATAATTTATTTTCTGTTTTATCAGTACTTCGTTTAGGCTATTCTGTTAGTTTTGAGAATAATTCTATAATAATTTCGCATGGACGAATGTTTTTGGACATGGTTTTATGATGAATGGTTTTATAATTTTGGATACTATTGATTCTAGCAGTAATAGTAGTGCTTATTATTCCTTACTTGTTGAAAATGATCCTGATGGTTCAATTCAATGGTATGCTAGATTAGGCCATATTGGACAGAATAGAATGACCAGGTTAGCTCGAGCAGGTCTTTTAGGCCCACTCGCTAAGGTCAATCTACCCACATGTGAACATTGTTTGGCAGGGAAATCAACTAGAAAACCATTTGGTAAAGCCACTAGGGCAGAAAGACCATTACAACTTATTCACTCAGATATCTGTGGCCCTATAAATGTGAAAGAAAGGCATGGACGTTCCTATTTTCTCACAATGATAGATGACTATACGCGCTTCAGGTACACTTTCTTGATCTCTCATAAGTCTGAGGCATTAGATTGCTTTAAACTTTATTTGATTGAGGTCAAGAATCAGTTAGATAAAAGTGTTAAGGCACTTCGAACTGACCGAGAACGCGAGTATCTGTCCGATCAGTTTAAAGAATTTTGTGAGGAAAAAGGGATAATCAGGCAACTGACAATCCCTAAAACTCCGCAACAAAACGGTGTGGCGGAGAGGAGGAACCGAACATTATTAGACATGGTTAGGTTTATGATGGCGCAAACAAATTTGCCTATCTCCTATTGGGGTGATGCATTGTTGACTGCGACATACATACTTAACCGTGTGCCTTCAAAATCAGTCCAATCCACCCCATATGAAATGTGGACCAGCAGAAAGCCCGAATTGGGCGGAATGCGGCCTTGGGGATCGGCAGCTTACGTGCACAACACTTCTCATCAATATGGGAAGTTAGGCCTGTGGGGTAAGAAGTGTATTTTTGTAAGATATTCTGAACACTCCAAAGGCTATGTGTTTGTAGGAGAGCAGCCTGATGGGACTGTATCTGAGATAGAGTCACGAGATGCAAATATCCTTGAGATGGATTTCCCTAATAAAGGTGATGTGAGCAAGGAGATGAACCTTTATGAGATGGAGGAAGATTTAGGCACCCCAACTCATACAATAGAAGCTGAAGAGGTTATTCCTCATGCTCCTATAGAAAGTGGGAGTGACATGCCTTCGAGCAGTTCTCATCCATCAAATGAAGAGTCCCATGTTCCTCAAGTGCGTAGAAGTCAAAGGGGTAATATTCCACGTCGTCTTTTTGAGATTGAGGGGAATGCCTTTATAGCTGATGCGCAAGACGATGAGGAACGTCGATCTTATCGAGATGCTCTATCATCTGCTATGAGAGATAAGTGGATGATTGCAATGGAAGAAGAGATGGAGTCCATGAGGACTAATCAAGTCTAGGACTTGGTTGACCTTCCACCAAGGCGAAAGGCTATTGGGAACAAATGGGTTCTTAAAGTCAAACGCAAGGCGAATGGTTCCATTGAAGGTATAAATCTCGTCTTGTAGCCAAGGGCTACACCCAGCAAGAGGGAATTGATTACGAGGAAACCTTCTCACCAGTTGTGAGGTTTGTCTCAATTCACCTCATCTTAGCGATTGTTGCACATTTAGATTTGGAGTTATATCAAATGGTCGTTAAGACAACTTTTCTCAATGGAGATTTAGCTGAGAAAATATACATGGATCAGCCAGAGGGTTTCGTCATGGAAGGACAAGAGCACAAAGTATGCAAGCTCAAACGTTCTATCTATGGTTTAAAATAGGCATCCAGACAATGGTATCTGAGGTTCCATCGAGCTGTCATTAGTGATGGGTTTACGATGATCGAGGAATACCATTGTGTATATATCAAACGGTCCAAAGATAAATTCCTTATCTTATCCATGTATATCGATGACATCCTTTTAGTTGGGAACGATAAGGAGATGATTGTCGCCACCAAAGGGTGCCTGTCCTCTAACTTTGAGATGAAGGACATGGGGGAAACAGCTTATGTTCTCGGAGTTAAGATCTTTACAGATCGCTCAAGGAAGCTTCTTGGTTTGTCTCAAGAGACCTACTTTAAGAAAGTTCTTGAGCAATTCCAGATGAACAACTGCAAATCCATAGGCATTCCTATCGCTAAAGGTGACACCATTGGACCCAAACAATGCCCTACTTCTCCCGAGGAAATTAAGAAGATGTCCCATTTTTCGTATGTCAATGCTATAGGAAAGCTAATGTATGCAGTTGTGTATACTCGACCTGATATAGCATATGCAGTCGATTATCTTGGTCGGTATCAGTCAAACCCTGGGATTGCTCATTGGAAGGCAATCAAGAGGATCTTGCGATATTTGAAAGGTACTTTGGACTACATGTTATGCTATGGAGGACCGGGCCTGCGAATAATTAGTTACTCCGATGCTAGTTGAGGAGGTAACCAGAGGATACGCAAGTCGACCTCAGGATATGCATTCTTGTTACATGGTGGTGTCATTACTTGGTGTAGTAAGAAATAGACTTACGTTGCTCTTTCTACGATGGAGTTGGAGTTTGTGGCTTGTACGTCAGCTGTTCAGGAAGCCAAGTGGCTGAGGAGATTCTTCAAGTATCTTGGTGTTGTCTCTCATGCTTCAGATCCTGTGACTGTTTACTGTGATAGCATGGCGGCCCTAGATTACACTAAGGACCCCAAGTATCACGGCAGGACGAAGCACATCGACTTGAGGATGAACTTCATCAGAGATATCATAGCAAATAATGAAGTGATATTGGAGTACATGCCCACCGGTCTTATGGTAGTCGATCCTTTGACGAAGCCAATTCCTAAAGATGCTTTTTGTAGGCATGTTAGTTTATTAGGGCTTCGTAGGATTTGATGTACTTTCTATTATTTCCTTGTATATCACTCATTATTTGTCTTGTATTAGAGATATTCATTGTTATTTCGAGATATTTATCATTTATGCGAGTTTCATTTATTTTCACTTGTGTTTGGTTACTTTAGCTCATATGATAAATTTTAGATGTTCACACAGTTTATTATGCATTGATGAGTATGAAATATGTTATATTTTTATTCCTTAATACTTAATATTTTGTATTTATTTTGTGCCTAAATAAACTCATTATTCTTATATTTTTATTTTAGGTACAATTGATGGGGTTTCATGATTTTGGAAATAAATTGGAGGAGGTTTACGGGATTCCTAGCAAATCAAGGATTCAACAATTAGTATCATAAATGGATTAGGATTCACGCGGTAATGAGTTTAAGCACATGACAATTATGGGATTTAATTTCAATTTTAAATTTGAATTTTGGATTCTAGAAGATTAGTTTTTACAATTCTGTTGTAATTAGGATTTCTTTTAGACTAAGATTTATTTCCAAATTGAATTCTATTTCTTTATGGAAATTAGTGTAATTTGTAATTCCTTTTAGGATTTGGATTTCTACTTCCTATAGGATTTAGGATTTTGTCTAGCACTATAAATAGAGGATGAGAGTCAGGGTTTTATTCATTCAATTATCAACTATCATCTATTGGAGTGCAGACTCAAGAGCATGTCAGGCTAGTTCTTTTCATTCAGTTCTAAAGGGAGGTGAATCTTTGTTACAAGTAATTCATTAATTGAGTATTATTATTTATTCCTTCTTGTGTGAAATTTCTTCTGATAATCTGTTTTCATTGAT
Organism: Panax notoginseng; assembly: GCA_016801055.1. Lineage (NCBI taxonomy): Eukaryota > Viridiplantae > Streptophyta > Magnoliopsida > Apiales > Araliaceae > Panax > Panax notoginseng. The sequence goes on from CM029018.1 coordinate 182,862,481, forward strand.
TGCATGCTAATTGATCTACTTAATTTAATATGGCCAATTGAATTAGTTTGATCGTTATCATATGCTAGATTAAGATTGATATTACGTGTAATTGATATCTGTCTTCATCATAAGTAGTAACTTGGTAATAATAATTGTGGACAAGCTTTTATTTATTGCTAAGACTATCAGAAAACAAGTTAAACAAATCGAGCTTATGTGTTTGTTGCTTGGATTAGCCTAATTCTCTATTTCTTAATGCTTCTATCGTATTAAATCTAGAGAGCCTATTCTAAGTTATATGCTAGTTAGAATATGGTGGAGAGCTTGTTTCATATAGTGATAATCTAAGGAGAATTTTGGATAGCAGAGCTTATTGTTATCTAGGGCTAATAGTTTCATTGAAGGAAAAAATAATAATAACTTGATTAATTGATTGTTGTACTCAGTGAAACTGAACTGCAGAACTGAAGTTTTTACATATTTGGTTAAATCATTAAGTTTTATTCTTAGTTTAAAAATAATTTTCAAAAACCCCCATTTTTATTTTCTGTTGAAATAATAGAATAATTCTAAAACAACTTTACTCTCCGTGGGATCGATCCTTACTTGCTACTGTGCTAATTATTATAAATTGTGAAGTGAAAGTGAGGTTAATTTAGGAGTGTCAACGACAGCTCTCAAATTTTGGCGCCGTTGCCGGGGGAGTAATTTAGCGTTTCGTTTTTATTCTATTATTTGTTTTGTTCTTGTTTTATGACTCGATCTTCTCAGGCTACTATATTAGATTTTAATCCAGAGATTGAGAAAACTGCAAGGAGGCTAAGGAAGGAAAAACTTAAAGTTCAACAGTCTTCTGCAGATATAGACGAGGCTTCTGCATCATCACCAGGCCTCAACTTAGCTTTGGAATTAATATCCAACGAATCATCTATCGCATCTGATAAAGAAGAAGAGATGGCAATTCAAAACAACAATAGAACTCTCAGGGAGTTGGCAACTCCTAATTTAAATCAACAACCTCTGTGCATTGAATATCCTAATTTAGATGCTGCATTTGAACTTAAATCCGGACTAATCAATTTACTGCCTACTTTTCGTGGTCTTACAGGTGAGGACCCCTACAAGCATCTGAAGGAATTTTATGTGGTGTGCTCCACTATGAAACCACACGGAATCACCGAAGATCAAATCAAGCTGAGAGCATTCCCATTCTCCCTAGTAGATTTGGCAAAGGATTGGTTGTACTACCTACCCTCAGGTTCAATACAGTCTTGGAATGGCATGAAGCAGTTGTTCTTGGAGAGATATTTTCCAGCCTCAAGAGTAGCCAACATAAGGAAGGAGATATGTGGGATTAGACAATTCAGTGGGGAGACACTATACGAGTATTGGGAAAGATTCAAAAAGCTTTGTTCCAGCTGTCCACCGCATCAAATAGATGAACAACACCTGATCCAGTATTTCTACGAAGGGTTGGTACCGATGGATAAAAGCATGATCGATGCAGCTAGCGGAGGAGCACTAGTTGACAAGACCCCAGAGGCTGCAAGGAATTTAATTGCAAACATGGCAGCAAACTCGCAACAATATGGCACTAGAACAAATCATGCACCAGTAAGGGTAAGCGAGGTAAGCACTTGTGATTATGGTCAACAAATTTCTGAATTAACTATTATAGTTAGACAATTAGCTATAGGTCAACTACCAGTTGCAAAGGTTTGTGGAATATATCTACAACCAAATCACAATACAGATGAATGCCCAACATTACAAGATGATGAGGTTGTGCAACAAGCTAATGCAATGGGAAATTATCAGTCACAACCTCAGAAAAAGTATGATCCGTACTCAAACACGTATAACCCAGGATGGAGGGATCATCCAAATCTGAGTTATGGGAGCAAGCAAGCGGCACCACCTGCATTTTCACCTAGGCAGCAGGGCTTCCAACTAGCCCAACCTCAATATCAACCGAAGCAAGCAGTCCCTACACCTACTGGAACATCATTGGAGGATATGTTCAAAGCATTCATGGGACAGACACAACAGTTCATGAATCAGACACAGCAGTTCCAGCAAGAGACAAAAACTTCAGTTCAAGATTTGAGAAACCAAGTAGGACAACTAGCTACAACTGTGGGGATATTGGAATCCAAAGGCTCAGGAAAATTACCATCTCAAACAGTAGTCAACCCAATGGAGAATGCAATTGCCACAACTTTGCGGAATGGAACACAGTTAGATACACCACCGACCCATGTAGAGTTTGAGGAGGAAGCAACTAAGGAGGAAACAGAAAAATCCAAGGTACAACCTAACCCTTCTAATCAGCTTAAAAACATTCCTCTTCCCTTACCTCCCAGAAATTATAAAACCTTAAAAAAAGATGAAAAAGAAAAAGAAATTTTGGAAACTTTTAGAAAAGTAGAAGTGAACATCCCTCTCCTTGATGCAATTAAACAAGTGCCACGGTATGCTAAATTTTTAAAAGAATTATGCACTAATAAAAAAAATTACAAAATGATGAAAGAGTCAAAGTTGGAAAAAATGTATCTGTTGTTCTTCAAAGAAAAATGCCTCCTAAATGTAAAGATCCAGGAATGTTCACAATCTCATGCAAAATAGGAAACACCAGATTTAAAAAAGTCATGCTAGATTTAGGAGCTTCAATTAATGTTATGCCTTTATCTATTTATGCTTCCTTAAATCTAAGCCCTTTGAAAAATACTGGTGTGATTATCCAATTGGCAGATCGTACTAACACCTACCCCCGAGGGGTAATTGAAGATGTCTTAGTGCAGGTGAACGAACTAATCTTTCCTGTAGATTTTTACATTGTGGATATGAAAGATGATACATCACAAAACCCTTCCCACATCTTGTTAGGAAGACCCTTTCTGAAAACAGCAAGAACCACGATCGATGTGCATAATGAGACCTTGACTATGGAGTTTGATGGTGAGAAGATTCAATTTAACATTTATGATGCCATGAGGTACCCTAGTGATATAGGACATGTTTTTGCTATCGATGTGAGAGACTCCTTGGTGCATAGAGTTTTTGAACAACTACATAGGGATAGTTTGGAGATTGCAATCACCAACAGTTTGGACATGGACAGGGAAGAAGAGATTGCGCAAACCCAGGAATTGAAGGAGAATGTAGCTGCATTACATTTATTGCCAAAATTCTCAAATAAGTTAGCAGTACATTCTATTCACTTTCCTGTTTCTCTTCAAAAGTTATTACCTTCTGTTGTACAAGCCCCAACTCTAGAATTGAAATAATTACCTGCTCATTTGAAATATGCATATTTGGGGACTAATGACACTTTGCCTATAATTATTGCTAGTAATCTAACCAATGTGCAGGAAGAAAAATTGCTAAGAGTCCTAAGGGACCATGTTACAGTTTTGGGTTGGACAATAGCGGATATCAAGGGTATTAGTCCTGCCATGTGCATGCATCGGATATTGTTAGAGGATGGAGCTAAGCCTAAAAGAGATGTGCAAAGGAGATTGAATCCACCCATGATGGAGGTGGTGAAAAAAGAGGTGCTCAAACTGCTTGATGCCGGTATCATCTATCCCATCTCCGATAGTCAATGGGTTAGTCCAGTGCAGGTAGTCCCAAAGAAATTCGGAATCACCGTTGTCAAGAACGATGATAATGAGTTGGTGCCCACACGAATGCAAACAGGGTGGAGAGTGTGTATAGATTATAGAAAATTGAATGCTGTAACAAGAAAAGATCACTTTCCTCTTCCTTTTATTGATCAAATGTTGGAGAGATTAGCTGGGCACACTTATTATTGTTTTCTAGATGGATTTTTAGGATATAATCAGATTGTGATTGCATCCGAGGACCAAGAGAAGACCACATTCACATGTCCTTTTGGTACTTTTGCTTATCGACGGATGTCTTTTGGACTGTGTAATGTCCCAGGTACTTTTCAGTGATGCATGGTAAGCATTTTTTCGGATCTTTTAGAAGAATGCATTGAGGTTTTTATGGATGATTTCACAGTTCATGGTGATTCTTTGGATGCATGCTTAGATAATTTAAATCGTGTTCTAGATAGATGCATGGAAACTAATCTTATTTTAAATTGAGAAAAATGTCATTTCATGGTAGAACAGGGAATAGTACTTGGTCATGTTGTGTCATCTAAAGGTCTTGAAGTTGATAAAGCTAAGATAGATGTTATATCTGCTTTGCCTTACCCCGTCAGCGTGCGGGAGATTCGCTCTTTTCTTGGTCATGCAGGATTTTATCGAAGATTTATCAAGGACTTCTCGAAGATTGCATTACCCTTATGAAGTTGCTGCAAAAAGATGTGGACTTTCAGTTTGATGATGAATGCAAGGAGGCTTTTAACACTTTAAAGAAATTATTAACTTCTGTTCCTGTCATTCAACCGCCAAATTGGAAGTTGCCATTTAAGATCACGTGTGACGCAAGCAACTAAGCAGTGGGGGTTGTTTTGGGACAAAGGATTGACAAAGTTGTTCATGCCATATACTATGCTTCAAGGACTTTGAATGAGGCTCAGATAAACTATTCCACAACTGAAAAAGAACTTCTATCTGTGGTTTTTGCTTTAGATAAATTTTGATCAAATTTGCTTGGTACTAAAGTTGTAGTTTATTCTGACCATGCTGCTCTCAGGTATTTGCTCACCAAGAAAGATTCTAAACCAAGGATTATTCGATGGATTCTGCTACTACAAGAATTCGACTTAGAGATCAAGGATAAGAGAGGTGCGGACAACTTAGTAGCGGATCACTTGAGTAGGTTATTGAGAGACGAAGAGGAACTACCCTTACATGATTCTTTCCCAGATGAGCAGTTACTTTCCATCCATACTGAGATTCCCTGGTATGCAGATATAGTGAATTATTTGGTAGGTGCATATTTTCCTAAAGAATTTTCCAAACCCCAAAAGGAAAAGTTGAAAAATGATGCTAGACACTATGTTTGGAATGATCCATACTTATGGAAATTTTTTGCTGACTAGATAGTTAGACGGTGTGTGCCTAACAGTGAATTTTAATCTATTCTTTCCTTTTGTCATTCTCATGCTTGTGGAGGACATTTTGGTCCAAAAAGAACTGCTAATAAAGTTTTAGAAAGTGGTTTTTATTGGCCATCACTTTTTAAAGATTCCTATCTGTTTTGTAAAACATGTGTTAATTGCCAAAGAACGGGGAATATTTCTCAATGAAATCAAATGCCCCAAACTCCTATATTAGTTGTTGAGATTTTTGATGTTTGGGGTATAGATTTTATGGGACCTTTCCCTTCATCCTTTGGGAATTTATATATTCTTTTGGCTGTTGATTATGCCTCAAAATGGGTGGAAGCTAAAGCCACTAGGACTGACGATTCTAAAGTTGTTACAGATTTTGTTAGGACTAACATATTTGTCAGGTTTGGAATACCGCGAGCCATCATTAGTGATCGCGGAACCCACTTTTGCAACAGGGTGTTAGCGACTTTGTTCAAGAAATACAATGTTCTGCACAAAGTTTCTACATCCTACCATCCGCAGAGTAATGGTCAAGCTGAGGTGTCTAACCGAGAGATCAAATCCATTTTGGAGAAGGTAGTCAACCCGAGCAGAAAGGATTGGAGTTTGAGATTAGATGATGCACTTTGGGCCTATAGAACTGCGTACAAAACACCTATTGGGATGTCACCATACAGGATTGTGTTTGGAAAACCATGCCACTTACCTGTTGAGTTGGAGCATAGAGCTTTTTGGGCAATCAAGCAGTGCAACATAAGTTTGGAGGTAGCTGGAGTACACAGAAAATTGCAGTTACAAGAGTTATAAGAATTGAGGAATGAAGCCTATGAAAGTTCAAAGATTTATAAGGAAAAGACCAAAGCTTTTCATGATAAGCAGAATGTGAGGAAAACCTTTATTGTGGGACAAAAAGTTTTGCTATATCATTCTCAGCTTAAGTTATTTTCAGGTAAATTGAGATCTAGATGGGTTGGTCCTTTTGTTATCACTAATGTGTTTCCTCATGGTGCAGTTGAGATTCAAAGCCCAAGCACAAGCAAGACCTTTAAGGTGAATGGACATAGATTAAAGGCTTTCTATGAGGGGCATCATGTGAAAAATATTGAGATGGTGGAGTTAAACGATCCGATCTATGAAAGCTGAGAAGAGAGGCATGACGTCGAGCCAAAGACGTTAAACACGGACAGCTGCTTGGGAAGCAACCCAAGATCTCAGATTTGATTTTTCTATCCCTTTACTTTTTAGTTTTTTTTTATTGCATGTTAGCTAGTAGTATTTTCTTCTTTGCATGATTTTCTTACATTGGGGACAATGTACGGTTTGAGTGTGGGGGGGAGGGGAGATTTAGGTTTTATATAGGAAGAATAATCTAATTTTGATGGGAAGTTGAAAAAATTGAAAAAAAATTTGATAGGAAGTTGAAAAAATTGAAAAAAAAATTTGAAAACTTGGGTTCCATGATTCTATTTGCCTATGTGTTTGAAGGTTAAAGTCAAAGATTGAAAATTGATGCTAAAATTCAAAATTTGTTTGATGCTTAATTTGTTAATGAATGATGACAACTAAGCCATGATCCATAGTAATTGATTTAAATTGAATTTGTGATACACGAGTACTTGAATATGAGAAACATGTTTATTTGACTAAGTTATTTGTGGAGTTGTCTATGTGCACTGATTTCATGACTTAGAACTGTTTGACTTGCTTATGTTCTTGCAGAACTATGTGAAAAAATGATGAATGAAAAAAAAAGAAAAAAAATAGAAAAAAAAAAGAAAATTGAAAATCTGCTTCAATGTCCATTGTGCGAAATAACTGGGTATCTAAGCCTCGGGAATCATCGGTATTCACACTGAAAAGTGCGATGGATAAAAGCAACTTGACTAGTCGACTTTTGTGGCCTTTGTTACTTGAATAAGTAAGCCTTAGGGGTGTCTCTACACCTAGCGCCCTAAGATCATCTGGTTTGGGAGTCGTTGGTGGAAAGTTCGCTAATGGGTAACTCTGAAAAGCCTAAGAAAAGGAGACATTGCACATGTCAAGAAAAAAAAATAATACGAGAAAAACATGAAAATAAATTCATCTGTGCTAAAAAAAGGTTGTATGAAAAAACTTAAAAAGCAAGAAAAAATTGTTCTTGGTTGTGAGTTAGTGTGCACGATTTTTGCTCCATGGTAACTAAGTTGAGTAAGTATGTAGATTTTGGAAAAGTTTCTTATGTGGTTACAATTTGGTTTAATAAAATTCATTGGTGAAATAGTTAGGTTGTTCATTGTGAGTTAACTGATAAAGCATTGATTAGATTTTTGCAAATTTAGTGTTAATAGTAATGATTTGTACCTTGAAATCTTTTGACATTATGGTTGAATAGAATTTTTCTGGAAATCAAATTTTTGGTTTACACGAGGACGTGAAAAAAATTAAGTGTGGGGGAATTTGATGAGTATGAAATATGTTATATTTTTATTCCTTAATACTTAATCTTTTGTATTTATTTTGTGCCTAAATAAACTCATTATTCTTATATTTTTATTTTAGGTACAATTGAAGGGGTTTCATGATTTTAGAAATAAATTGGAGGAGGTTTACAGGATTCCTAGCAAATCAATGATTCAACAATTAGTATCATAAATGGATTAGGATTTACGCGACAATGAGTTTAAGCACATGGCAATTATGGGATTTAATTCCAATTTTAAATCTGAATTTTGGATACTAGAAGATTAGTTTTTACAATTCTATTGTAATTAGGATTTCTTTTAGACTAAGATTTATTTCCAAATTGAATTCTATTTCTTTATGGAAATTAGTGTAATTTGTAATTCCTTTTAGGATTTGGATTTCTACTTCCTATAGGATTTAGGATTTTGTCTAGCACTATAAATAGAGGTTGAGAGTCAGGGTTTTATTCATTCAATTATCAACTATCATCTATTGGAGTGCAGACTCAAGAGCATGTCAGGCTAGTTCTTTTCATTCAGTTCTAAAGGGAGGTGAATCTTTGTTACAAGTAATTGATTAATTGAGTATTATTATTTATTCCTTCTTGTGTGAAATTTTTTTTGATAATCTGTTTTCATTGATTGCATGCTAATTGATCTAATTAATTTAATATGGCCAATTGAATTAGTTTGATCGTTATCATATGCTAGATTAAGATTGATATTACGTGTAATTGATATCTATCTTCATCATAAGTAGTAACTTGGTAATAATAATTGTGGACAAGTTTTTGTTTATTGCTAAGACTATCAGAAAACAAGTTAAACAAATCGAGCTTATGTGTTTGTTACTTGGATTAGCCTAATTCTCTATTTCTTAATGCTTCTATCATATTAAATCTAGAGAGCTTATTCTAAGTTGTATGCTAGTTAGAATCTGGTGGAGAGCTTGTTTCATACAGTGATAACCAAAGGAGAATTTCGGATAGCAGAGCTTATTGTTATCTAGGGCTAATAGTTTCATTGAAAAAAAAAAAATAATAACTTGATTAATTGATTGTTGTACTCGGTGAAACTGAACTGCAGAACTGAAGTTTTTACATATTTGGTTAAATCATTAATTTTTATTCTTAGTTTAAAAATAATTTTCAAAAATCCCCATCTTTATTTTCTGTTGAAATAATAGAATAATTCTAAAACAACTTTGCTCTCTGTGGGATCGATCCTTACTTGTTACTGTGCTAATTATTATAAATTGTGAAGTGAAAGTGAGGTTAATTTAGGAATGTCAACGACAGCTCCCGTGCATATTGGATATGCACATTAAATATATGTCAACAGGTTGATTGGCTCACTCACACGAGCAATCACCCTTGGCGCTTTGAAAAGTGAGCAAGGTTGAGACAGTTCATTTATTGGCACTTTGAGTAGCCAGTTGTTGATACTTTTGATAACAATCAATTGGCGCTTAATAGCGAGCAAAATGAATATGATGTCGCCTTGGTATGAGCCAAGATGAGGTTAACTTGGATTAACCAAATATAGTATGCCCCACCATCTATATTAACCTGTACCGATAGCCGGATACGAAATTTTAGGTTTAGCGCTTGGAAAGCGAGCAATCTAAAAAATTCGAGTTAAGCGCTTATGAAGCGACTGAACTAGGATCCGTATGGCACGACCATAAGACATATGCTCATGTAGATGAGATTGTCTGTCGTAACATGATAACCGGATGCAAAGTTTCAAATATGGCACTTAGATAAGCGAGCAATTTGAAATACTCTAAGGTTCACACAACAAGGCTATAGAATAGCATGTTGTGAGCGAGTTACATGTGCTTAGCGACCATGTAAAAGAGGTGAGAGAATGAATCCCTGCTTCCTCACCATGTGAGTCTTGTAGGACAAGTTTTGTTCCTACGTCAAGTGCTTTTTGTGATCTTTGACTATACTACAAAGACATGGATTAATGTTGTTACTTTCGTTTCGATTCCTAAGGTCAGGATTGATGAAACTATAAGGACCGATTCTGGGAAAGCAGTTGATTAATTTCTAAGTAGTATTAGGGCAAAGGGAAAATAATTTGATTTCACCTCGTTCTGCACTTATTGTCGACAACTATAGCGTTTTGATAGCGATATAGTAATAAGTGAGGTACGAAATGGACTTGGGCCCAAAGGTGGTTAAGTAAGGCTCTCTGAGGGGTTAGAGATACTTAACCTAGTGAAAATTCAAACGTGTCTGGGGTACTCTGAGTTTATGGGTTGTAGCCTCTATGTGAACTAATTAAGTTCGACGTGAGAGCTCTCGTATTATTTCTTTGAAAGGGTAGATGTCTCTATGTTGGCCCTAACAGGTTTGATATAGAGGTCCCGCATTGCAGGTCAACTCAGCAGTCGCACGGTTCGACAGTTAGGGATTTTACATGTTTTGGTTTGAGCTGTTTTTGGCAGATATGAGAATTACATCGTCCCCGCCATGGGCGAGTGGGAGATGTTGGATCTTGGGTATCCAAATGGGTCACCCATGGGGGGTCCGACCCAGTTATATTAACTGAGTTTCCAATTGACAAGGTCAATTGCAGTTCATTAATGTGAACGTGGATTGACTGAACGTGGAGGTAATGTTGGGGAGTGGGTTAACCACTCACGTATTAAATACCCACATCCCTTAGTCGATCAAGATGTGCACAATATTTTTCAGTTGGCCAAAATATACAGAGCTCCCAATATCGAGACCAAAACCTTAATTGTTACGTACCGTGAATCAGTGCTCAATTCTCGATCGTAGTTCGGAGACGCTGTTGGGTTAAAGTATAACGGCAGGAGATTTTTCACATCAAAGGCTTAATCACACTTCAAGAGATATATCTTTGATCCTCCTATTACATACTATATGAATAGCATGCGGATTAAAAGACCTTCGTAACAAAGAGACTCAACTTTATTTATACTAGAAAAGATGACAACGACTTTACTGCTGAAAATTAGCATGTATAAAAACGGTAAAGAAAATAATCTCTCATCTTAACAAATCTTTCCCCAATAATAGGTCTTTTAATATATTTGTAACAGTTACAAAATATCTTTTAATATATTTTGAACAGTTACAAAATCTCCATAAATTAATATGTATATTTATATTTTTATTTAATTTTGTAATATTTTATTTTGCATAAAATACAACAGCTCTCACCTTGTATTGACAGTCCAAGATTATTTGGCATGAACAAGGAACGGTAAGATTGCCTTGTTAATAATTGGACATGCTATTTCAGTTAAATATGCCTTGTTAATAATTGGACATGCTATTTCAGTTAAATATCATACTCAATTTAAGGCGCATGTCTTCTAGTCATTGCCATACAGCTTGATCGGTTAAATTTTCTTAATCCTCTGTGGATCAATTCAGTTAAATGAGTCCATCTTAAATTAATCAATATAGGTATTCAAGTTGATCTGCTCGGCTGCTCCCGGGGATGGGGGCCTCCTGCCTATTTGCAAGCCTTGGAACAGCTGAAGTCAGGTCAGAGCAAGGTGTCATCGGACGGGAACAACATTAACTTTTATGTCTTAAAAAAGATTATCTATCTAATCTTATTTTGTGCAAGTAATTATATGTTTGATGATAAGTAGAAATATAACGTCATCTTAAAACAAACAAACAAAACAAGAGGAGAAATAAAACATGAGTAAGCATAAAACACATCAGCTCCTAAGAAAACAAACAACTAAAGTTTGGCACTGCCTACCTGTCAGTTTCTTTTGATTTACATCTGAACATATGATGGCATCTCCGTCCGCTAACAAACATTTTGGTCAAGTCTATAGAAAAAACACTTGTACATTAACTTATTCTTCGAAGTGAAAAACAATGAGCCTGCCAGAGCTAGTCATCAAAATTCCACAAAGCTTCCCACTCCATACAAACCTCTAGCCAGCCATGTCATATGATGTGAAGCAAAATACTCTTTCCAAAAAAAAAGATAAAACAACTTTCTTTGCAAGTTCATGATATTCTTTTTTCCGAACAGAGCGAGTAGAACCCAATGATAGCTTGTGCAATATGCTTGCACTATAAAATCCACCCTTGAGACCCAAAGAAAACACCTGACTAGAGCATCAAAGCACATATGGGCAACTTCATCTCTATCCAAACTATGTGACTCGTAATTTCCTATCCACATAGGCACATATGTCCAGACTAAGCCGACTGACCTTCTCATGTTGAGACAATTCCAACATTAAAATCAAACAGGTGTCTAAGTGCTAGATTAGCAATGACTTGGAAAACCAAATTCCACATGTCCCCCATGATAGGGTGAAAGAGACAAATCCTCACTTCCGAGGCACCTTGCAAATGAAGCAGACAAAAATCAAGTAAAATTTCCAGTTGTCCAAGAGAAACAGAAAATATTAGATTCCCATCTCTAACAATGAGCTATTAGGGGGTTCTCCATTTCAAAAACTTTTGCAAACTAATGTTAAATAGGGTCAGGCTTGGCGGACCTAATCTAATAACGTAAAAATCCACCAACCATGAGAACTCAACCAAAACGCAAAAAGTGAATAATTTGACAAGCCAATCTATATATGTAAACAAAAAAAATAAAGAAAAATGGAAAACCCATTTCGGAGTTTTAAAATCCAAGACTTGCTTGTAATAAGCAATGACTCAACTGCCTTTATGACTGGATGTAAAGCCAATAAACATTAAGCAATCTGAGGCCAATGAATAAAAATAACAAATACACTCCATTTTAACCATTTGCAAATGAGGCTGCAAACTTTATTTTGCCATGGGGTGCAACTGATAAAATATGAAGTGCATTTATCAGTTTGTCAACTTAGCATATTTATGATCACTATACCCATTCCAAACAACAATATGAAGGAGCAATTACATCCATAAATTTAAACAAAATAATGCAAGTGCAATATGAAGAACAGAGAACTAATGCCTCAAACATCTATAGCTTAACAAATACAACTACCTCTTTCCTATCACAGAATCAATTTTAGTACAGAAACATATCAGGCATGATGTGATCAGAAAAATTTACTTTAAAAGCAGGAAACCCCATTCATCTTACCACCACTAATATCGATTAGCATACTTGTATTTTAAACAGCTCATCGATAAAATAATAGTCATAAGTCCTTTTATTAAATCATGTCAAGATGATCAAAGGAAGTCTACCAATCAGTACATTTTGGTAAACCATCAGTCAAAGACTGTACAGTGCGTAAGCTACAATTAAGAGATCCTTACAATGTAGTAAATCAATGCAGAATGCAGCACTAATCTATCAATACATCTCCAGTATACCTTGCAAAATATTGCAGGGCAACCATAACCATCATGTGAGCAATAGAGTAAACTCCGAAACCGATTGATCATTGACATGGCAAATTATAGACAACCAAAATGAAAGCTAATTCACCAGGAAGCGCTCTTCTTCTTAGAGTCATAGTAACCAAGATACCACTTAACAAACTTCTTCAATCCGGCCTCCAAATCAGTTGTAGGCTTATACCCCAGCTCCTTACTTGCTAAACTTATATTCGCATGTGTGAACTGCACATCCCCATTCCTCGGCATTGTCACCACCTTGCGTTTGGCCTTCACCTTCAAATGCTTCTCCAGTATACTCACAAGCTTAATAACAGGCACTGGCGATGTATTGCCCAAGTTATAAATCCTAAATTGCGCCGAACCCTTCTTATTCCCTCCACTACCAGTACTCTTTTTTGCTGTATCCAATGCACCCAAACAGCCCTTCACTACATCATCAATGTAGGTAAAATCCCTAGCAACAGTGCCATGATCAGCACCTTCAAATATAGTAATTGACTTCCCCTTTAGTATATTCTTAGTAAAAAAGAAATAAGCCATATCAGGCCGACCCCAAGGACCATACACAGTAAAAAATCGCAACCCAGTCAATGACAATCCATATATATGATTATAGGTATGTGCAATTTCTTCACCGGCTTTCTTAGTAGCAGCATAGAGACTGGCCGGTTGATCGGTCCGGTCCTTTTCAGAAAATGGGACTTTTGAATTCAGACCATAAACGGAACTTGACGAAGCCCAAACAATGGCGGGCTGAGGGTTTGCTGATTTACAGGCTTCTAATAAATTGACAAAACCAGCAATATTACTTTGGACATAAGAATTAGGGTTTTTCATTGCGTACCGGACTCCGGCCTGGGCGGCAAGGTGCATAACGTGAGTAAACGCCACCGTATCGAACAGCTTTTTCAGTAACACGGCGTCATTAATATCGCCTTCAATGACGAAAATTCCAGCTCGTTCCAAGAGTGATTTTCGGGATCTTTTTAGGGTAATATCGTAATACCTGTTGAAATTGTCAAGTCCAACGACGCCGTCGCCGCGCCGCTTCAGCGCCGCGGAGACATGTGTGCCAACGAAGCCCGCGGCACCGGTAACAAGGACGATGCGGCCCGTTTTGGAGCGTGCAGAGACACGAACCCGGCACTCCCAGTCCGTCCCGGTGCCGGAAGTAGTAGTCTGGAGGCTCCGGCGACTTTGCTCCGGGACCGGTGAAGGTGGAGAGAAGAGGAAGAAGAAGAGGATACCGACGAGGAAGAAGAAGGACCAGAGAGTGAGCTTAGAGTGTGGCCGGAGCCGGTGGAAATAGGGAAAAGATTTCTCCGGCTTGAACTTTCCGGGAGTGGAAGGAATAGCGTCGAGGTGAGATAGTATAGGCTTTAACTGTGTCATTTTCCGCCGGTGCCGGTGCAGAGTCGATCAAAACCCTAGTTTCTGCTTGAAATTTGGTGGAACGGAACTTCTGCTTAAGAATGTAGATTGAAGAAGCAAGACGAGGACTTTTTCTCTCTCTCTAATTATATATATTTATCTGCGTGTATCTATCTATCTCTATCTATTACGTGCAAAAATACCCCTAAAGTTTATCTCAATGTCCAACGTTCTCTTTATAGTATTTTTTTTTAATCCAAAAATACGGTCAATTGTGTCCTGCGGTTATAAAAAAATTCAGCTATCTCGATGACGTGGATGACACATGAAATATTTATTGAAATTAATTAATATATAAATTAATTAAGATTTAAATAAAAAATATTTTTTAAATAAAAAATATATATCATTTAATTAAAAAATACTAAAATCTAAATTATTTTATTAATTAATCAAAATAACTAATTTAATAAAATAAGTTGTAATTAAATAAAATAAATTGTATTTTGATTAATTTTTTAAAAATTTATCATTTTTCTTTCTTATTCCTCTTTTCTCTCTCTCCCATCTCCTTCCTCCATTTTCAATAGTGTATTACATTCAAAAAACAAAAAAATAGTGGCCTCTTGCCCGAGTTTCGTCTCCATATACTGCAAATTCCTCAGCTATTCTCTCTTATTCACCGGCTTCTCCTCTCATCCCAAACCACCATCCACTTCTGGGGCCACAAGCCTGACCCTAACACCATCCGTCCTAAACCCCATTTCCTCCTAATCCACAAATTCGGAGCGGTCGGAGGATTTTTAGGCGGAATTGATGGAGAAAAAAAGAGAGAGAGTTTAAATTTACAGATCTTAAACTCATTTGATTCATTTTGATTGTCCTTGTGAGTGGAGTAATCACTGTTAGGGTTTTTTTTCCTCTTTTGGTAAATTTTTTTCTCTTCAATTACAGAGCAGATTTTTTATTTTTGTACGGATAATCAATGCACTGCCATGTTTAAACACATTGCTTCCTTCGCATTGAAAACGAACCCTTTATTAAGTATTAGCCCTCTTAAGTTCCGCGACACTAAAGCCACATGTAGGAATGAAAAGGATGAGGTGTTGAGGGAGGTTGTGAGGGAGTTTCGGATAGAAGAGACGTGCTGTTGGAGCAGTTAGAAGAGCTTAAAGATCACATTTATTTGTGTTTTCTAATCATAAATAGATCTAGAAGTCTATATCTAGCTCCACCATTTCAAAAGAGAGAAGATAGAGGATTAGAGATGGGAGGGAGAGAAAAGAAAGAGAAAAATGAGAAAAGAATAAAAAGTAATTATTAAATTTTATTTTTACCGCATGTCAATCGCCTAGCACATTCATTTGTCTAGTTGAATTTTTTTTAACGGTGTCGATCTAAAAAATATAATTTTAATGGTACTTTTGAACAAAAAAAAATATAAAAAGCACGTTGGACATCGAAATAAACGTCAGGCATATTTTTGCACATTTGCCAATTATATATATAATAATATATCTGCAGCTCGCTCTTGTTAGCAAAACAACGGGAGAGACCGAGTGGGGATGGGTAAAATGGTAAAATTACATGAAGGAAAGACTATTATAAAGTTTTATTGACTAGGTTGTTACTTGTATCATGTATGATTACGATTTACGCGTCCATGACCCGAATAGGTTCTTTATTTAACTCGAATTTATACCCCCATTAGAAAAAAAATACAACTATTATTATTATTATTATTATTATTATTATTATTATTATTATTATCAATAATTATTATGTTATGGGAACCTGTAATCATTATGTTTGATATTTGATCCTTGTTGGTTGCCCTTTATTACTCCCTTAAAAAACCTATAAAATGGAAATTTAGAAAATATTAAAATCACACAACTCAATTTACTTCAAAATTATAGACAATTTTTTTAATGCATTAATTCTAAAAAGAAATATGTAATGTGTTTTTACTTTAATATTACAAAGTGACATGATATTTTTAACTTATTATTTTTTTCAATCACTTATGACATCACACTATTTCGACTAAGTATTTATTTAATTTTAAGGGTATAATTGAGTTCTACAAAAAAAAGAAGAAGTATATTTGATAATATAAAATTATTTTTAAAAGTCTTTATTTAAGAATGTGTTTCGAATTTTGGAATGGATATTTTAAATAATTACATTTGAATTTTAGGTTGATTTGATATGTTAAGCTAATGTAATTTAAAATATTTGAATTGATAAGCTAAAGGAATTTGAAATACTAGTATTTTAGTGGAAGTAGGGAAATTGTTAGTAACGACTTATTTGAATTACAGCTATGATTGGGCTGTAAATCCCCTAATTAACCGCTGTGCTCTTTTTTCTTTTTTTTTTCCTCTCTTTCAAAAACATAAAATAATAATAATTAATTTCAGAAAGGTAAATACGTCTTCGACCAACATCTGTTGGGCCGAGGGGAATAAGTTTGGTGCCTCTTAAATAAGGTCTCGAGTTTGAGTTTTGTGAACGGAGAAAACGATATTAAGAAACTCCTCTCTTGTGGGTCCGACCGCATATCGGACATGATATCGGGAGCTGGAAATCGAAAAAAAGAACCCCTTCCAATTTAGTAAAACAGTTTCTAAAAATAAGAGTTCTACATTTTATTTTAATTTTCTTTTCAAATAATAAAGTTTGTAAATGATATTTTTAGACATTTTTTCAATAAATTTTGTAGATTATACTATAAAGAGTAAAATACAGCGACACTACCTTTAGATAACCACAATAACATTCACATACCCTCTAATTTTTTAAGTAACAGTTAGTATCCCTATAAATTTTTAGGATTGACTAAATAGATAAAATTACATATTTATCCTTGTATGTCATCAACTTTTAATTTTTGCATAATATATATATATATATATATATATATATATATATGTTTAATTATCTTTTTTTAATATAATTCATTTTAATTATAATTTTATTTGTAATTAAGGCTATCTCATTCAAATTATTGGTAACTTATAAAAAAGGTAAAAATGGAGGTACGCAGTCGTGTAACTTTTAAAGTTACACGGTCTACGATCGTAGAGCGATTTCATTCTACGATCGTAGAGCAGTCACTCCACGAAAAGTTACACGGCTGTGTACCTCCATATTCCCATATAAAAAAAACTAATTTTTTTTAATTAATACATATTTTTTGATAACTAAATACAAATGTGAAACCCAATATTTTATGAATAAAGATTTAATTTTTTCGAAATATTTTTTTAAATATTATGGTTTGAATTTGAGATAATGTTATAGTTGTGGGTAGTATTTATAAATTTTACAAAATATGCAAGTTGTTGTATTATATTCGATTGGTCGGGGAATATTATTTTTGTCGGAGAATATTCGTACGACGGCACAATTATTGGTGGACCCCACAACGGAATTATTATCGAATTGAGAAAACGACAAAAATATTTTATGAAAATAACGGCAGAAGTTTTACCGTTAATACTGTTGAACTACTCGGTAGTAAAAGTACAGTAATACGGGTGGTTGCATATTAGCATACGGTATTGATTATTGAGGTTTACGTGATAAGTCACTCAGTTTTATTTTATTGGTATTATTAATGTAATAAAACAGAAATTTTTTTTATATAAAACATAATACTTTTATAAAGTTATTCGTTTTATTAGGCTAATAGTAAAATCTTTTTATATAAAATTTTATTAGACAATAATTAGAATATATTATATTTTATTATGCATAGTATTTGCATAGTGTCTGCATAGTATTTGCATAGTAAAATATTTTATAAAGTTACTCGTTTTATTAGATTATAAATAGAATATATTAGATTATAAATAGAATATATTATATTTTATTTAAAAGATTTTGCTTTAAATATGGGCCGTCAGATTAAAGTAAATCAATCTGGATCGTTCATGAATTAGTTACTATGCAGTCCATTCTTCTATAAATAGAAGCTCATTCCTTCATTATTTCTTACAAATTTACTGAAACTCTAGAGAGAGAAACTATAAAGAGAGTTCTTCTTCTATAATCTTGAGCGTATTTATTTAGAGTTTAAGAAAACTTTGAGTGTAGTGCAAGTTTTCTTCGAGTATATACTCGCCCTACCAGTCGAAAAACTCTTCTTTCAAAGGTAAGGGATATTATTTGTTGTACCCGTAAGAGATATTATTTTTTTGTATTCATGAAGAGAACTTCTGTTATTCTATTTCTTATTATTCTATTGGAATAACCTGTATACGCGGACTACCCTATACTTGGTGAAATTCTTATGTTATTCCATTCTTTATTATTCTGTTGGAATAACCAGTATATGCGGACTACCCTATACTTGGTGACATTCTTCTATTATTCCGTCTTTATTATTATTCTATTAGAATATCCTGTCTGTGCGTTTACGCCGGACCTGGTTCCATTATTTATTATTCTGTCGGAATATCCTGTCTGTGTGTTTTACGCCGGACCTGGTTCTGTCTTTATTATTCTGTTGAAACATCCTGTCGGTGCGTATTACGCCTGACCTGGTTCCATTATTTAGTATTCTGTTGGAATAACCTGTTTATGCGAAGTACCGCATGCATGGTGATTTCTGTTGTTATTCCATTCTTTATTATTCTGTTGGAACATTCTGTCGGTGCGAATTTCGCCTGACCTGGTTCCGTTATTATTATTCTGTTAGAATAACCTGTCTATGCGAAGTACCGCATGCATGGTGATTTTTTTTGTTATTCCATTCTTTGTTATACTCAGTTGGTTAAAACTTTAACTTCTATACTCCATGAAATTAGTGGAATATCCTTGATATTTGCGCTTCATCCAGTATCTTTTCATGAAAATATTCTTCTGAGCATTCATGAATTTTACTCTACAAAGCAGTATCATGTTAACAATTTGGATGTTATCAGTTCTTAGATAAATTATTTCTTGAACTTGTTTTATTGAACTCTTATATCATTGTCATCATCCTCATGTTTATATTTTGTTGAAAGTCATCTGTGGCCTGTAGTGCATAGATGGACTTGGTATGATTATGACCAGGGATTATTCAGTGTAATCATGACCGTAATGTTACAAATGATGTGAAAAAAGTCCTCATTGGCCCGTAGTGCATTGATGGACAGTTTTTGGTATGATTATGGCTATGGATTCTCTTTGGCCGTAGTGCAAAGATGAATTATTTTTATGGCATGATCAGGACCGTTGATGAAAACATGATTATCTTTAGCCGTAGTGCATGGATAATTCGTGGTCGTGATACTAAAGAATATCCTTGGCCGTAGTGCAGGGGTGATTCGATGATGTGGATTATTTATTAAGCTGAGTCCCAGCGATAAAAGTGATGAAAAACATTTTAAATCATAGAATATAGTAGATTTTATTCCCTACTTGACTCTTCTAATGGATTGCTTGTTCCGCTGCAGTTAAACTTGATGTTTGTTATATTTTATCAGTTTAACACTGTTGAAGACTAATGATAGTTATTCTGCATTATCTTAGTTATAATATTTCTTACTGGGCTAGTTGAGCTCACCATTTCTTTCACTGTTCTCTTCAGGAAATGAGAATGTAGCTGGGACTAGTCGGGGAACAGAGTGATGGTCCTAGATGGTGCATTAGTAGTCCTCACTATTCTGTGAAATAGTGTGATAATAATTATAATGAGGACTCCTTTTGAGTTTGTATACTCTCTAGTAGACAATATTTGTATTCAAACTCACAGTTTATGTTTTGTCGTATTGTACACGACAGTTGTATTATTAAGTTGTATTTGAATTCTGTACCATATATCTGGCGACTCAAGATGGGTGATGTATACCTAATTTTGGGGGCGTCACAGTTGGTATCAAAGCTTAGGGGCTGAGATGTGAGACAAGAACTAGGAGGGGAGAGACGGGGAATTCCTTCGCTAGTATGACCTACCTAAGTTTATTTGATATTTAATTGGTCGGTTAGAGTATAGAGAAAATATGTGATATGTTAATTAACCCTTGTTTTGTTGCAGTATTTGAAAATGACATCTGAAAATGTTGAGATAAGCAATGGAGCACAGGAGACCGTTGAGTCTCCACAGATTAATAATCAGGACAATGTGCAACAGGATGACGATAATCCTCCTGTAAACAACAATACTGATCAATTGACGAACGACGGTAAATTTAGGAGTTTTTTAGAATTCATGCAATATCAGACGAAGGCGGCTCCTGTTCATAATGCAGGTAAAAATAATGGCAACCCACGGTTGGTCACCGCTAAGAAATTCAAGGAGCTGGGACCACCGGAGTTTTTGGGAAAGCCAGAACCAC
This sequence comes from Panax notoginseng, assembly GCA_016801055.1. Classification (NCBI taxonomy): domain Eukaryota; kingdom Viridiplantae; phylum Streptophyta; class Magnoliopsida; order Apiales; family Araliaceae; genus Panax; species Panax notoginseng. The sequence continues at coordinate 182,882,990 of CM029018.1, forward strand.
TTAAGGCGGAGACGTGGTTAAAGTAGATCACCAAGATATTTTATGTCTTGGGATGCTCCGAGGAGCAAAAGGTTCCCTTTGCCACCTTTATGTTGAGTGAAGAGGCAGATCACTGGTGGAAATCTGTAAAATGTACCCAGCTTGTAAGACCCCAACTTTTATAAATAAAGAAGAATTTTCTATAAATATCATTTTTGAATATTATGGAGTTAATTTGATATAATGTTATAGTTGTGGGTAATATTTATAAATTTTACAAAGTACGCAAGTTGTTATATAATATTCGATTGGTCAGGGAATATTCGTTTTAACAGGGAATATTCGTACAACGGCACAATCATTGGTGGACCCCACAACGAAATTATTGTCGGATTGAGAAAACGACAAAAATATTTTATTAAAAATAACGGCGGAAGTTTTACCATTGTTACTGTTGAACTACTCGGTAGTAAAAGTACAGTAATACGTGTGGTTGCATAGTAGTACACGGTATTGATTATTAATGCTTATGTGAGAAGTCACTCAGTTTGATTCAATTATTGTCAGTTAATAATATGAATTATTTAGCGATAATGACGTTTTGTTTTATTCGTATTATTAACGTAATAAAACAGAAACATCTTTTTATATAAAACAGAATACTTTATTAAAGTTATTCTATAAATAGAATATATTATATTTTATTTAAAAGATTTTTCTTTAAATATGGACCGTCAGATTAAAGTAATCAATCTGGACCGTTCATGGATTAGTTACTATGCATTCTATTTTTCTATAAATAGCAGCTCATTCCTTCATTATTTCTTACGAATTCACTGAACTCTAGAGAGAGAAACTATAGAGAGAAACTATAGAGAGAGAGAAGAAGAGTATTCTGCTACTTAACTACTTCCTTATTTCAGCTCTTCTTTAAGACGGTAAGGGGTGTTATTCTTTCTTATTCATGAAGAGAACTGTTGTTATTCGATTTTTTATTATTCTGTTGGAATAACCTGTATACGCGGTCTACCCTATACTTGGTGACATTCTTCTATTATTCTGTTGGAACATCCTGTCTGTGTGTTTTACACCGGATCTGGTTCCGTTTTTGTTATTATTCTGTTGGAACATCCTGTCTGTGTGTTTTACACCGGACCTGGTTCCGTCTTGTTATTATTCTGTTGGAACATCCTGTCTGTGTGTTTTACACCGGACCTGGTTCCATTATTTATTATTCTGTCGGAATATCCTGTCTGTGCGTTTACGCCGGACCTGGTTCCATTATTTATTATTCTGTCGGAATATCCTGTCTGTGCGTTTACGCCGGACCTGGTTCCATTATTTATTATTCTGTTGGAATAACCTGTCTGTGCGGTCTATCGCATGCATGGTGATTTCTTTTGTTATTCCATTCTTTATTGTACTCAGTTGGTTAAGTTTTGACTTCTATACTCCATGAAATTTGTGGAATATCCTTGACATTTGCGTTTCATCTAGTATCTATTCATGAAAATATTCTCCTGATCATTCTTGAATTTTACTCCACAAAGTAGTATCATGTTGACAATTTGGACGTTGTTAATTCTTGGATAAATTAATTCTTGAACTTGTTTTATTGAATTCTTATATCATTGTCATCATCCTCATGTTTATATTATGTTGAAAGTCATCTGTGGCCTGTAGTGCATAGATGGACTTGGTATGATTATGACCAGGGATTATTCGGTGTAATCATGACCGTAATGTTACGAATGATGTGGTAAAAGTCCTCATTGGCCCGTAGTGCATTGATGGACAGTTGTTGGCATGATCATGACCATTAATGAATATACGAATATCCTTGGCCGTAGTGCAGGGGTGATTCGATGATGTGGATTATTTTATTAAGCTGAGTCTCAGCGATCACAGTGTTGGAAAATCTTTTAAATCATAAAAGATAGTAGAGTTTATTTTCTACTTGACTCTCTTAATGGATTGCTTGTTCCGCTACAGTTAAACTTGATGTCTATTATATTTTATCAGTTTAACATTGTTGAAGGCTAATGATAATTTATTCTGCATTATCTTAGTCATAATATTTCTTACTGGGCTAGTTGAGCTCACCCTTTCTTTCACTGTTCTCTTCAGGAAATGAGAACGTAGCTGGGACAAGTCGGGGAACGGAGTGATGGTCCGAATGATAGTATTAGTTAGTAGTCCTCACTATTCTATGTAATGGTGTGTTAATAAATGTAATGAGGACTCCTTTTGAGTATGAATACTCTCTAGAAGATAATATTTGTATTCAAACTCACAGTTTATGTTTTGTCGTATTGTACACGACAGTTGTATTATTAAGTTGTATTTGTATTCTGTACTATGTATCTGACGACCCAAGATGGGTGATGTATACCTAATTTTGGGGGCGTCACAGTTGGTATCAGAGCTTAGGGATATGATCCCTGGCTAAGATGTGAGAATAGAACTAGGAGGGGAGAGACGGGGAATTCCTTCGCTAGTATGACCTACCTAAGTTTATTTGCATGGTATTTAATTGGTCGGTCATAATATAAGGATAATATATGACATATCAATTAACTTTTATTTTGTGGCAGTATCTGAAAATGGCATCTGAGAATGTTGAGAATAGCAATGGAGCACAGGCGACTATTGATTCACCACATATCAATAATCAGGATAATGTTCATCAGGAAGGTGACAATCCTCATGCAAACAACAACACTGACCAGATGATGAATGATGGAATGTTCAGAGGTTTTATGCAATTCATGCAACAACAGGTGAAAGCGGCTCCTGTCCACAACGTAGGTGGAATTATGGAAACTCTCAGGCGGTCACCGCTAAACAGTTTAAGGAGCTGGGACCACCGGAGTTTAAGGGAGAACCCAAACCACTTGTAGCTGAAACATGGATAAAGCAGATCACCAAGATATTTGATGTCTTGGGTTGCTCCGAGGAGCAAAAGGTTCCCTTTGCCGCCTTTATGTTGCGAGGAGAGGCAGATTACTGGTGGGAATCGATAAAGCGTACTCAACCTGCCGCACTGAAGATGTCTTGGGAGAAGTTCCAAGAGCTGTTTAACGACAAATACTTTCCCGAGAGTATTCGTCACATGAAGGAGGTGGAGTTCATCAAATTGGAGCAGAATAATATGACCGTGTCGCAGTACGAGGCAAAATTTGCGGAGTTATCCCGGTTTGCGTCCCACCTGGTGGATAATGAAGAAAGAATGACGCGGATGTTTTTAAGAGGTTTGAAGCCGGAGATACGTCAACATCTTATTTCTCATAAATTGTGTTTGTATTCAGATGTTGTAAATAGGGCTCAGTTGGTGGAGCGCGATAACGAGACAACGCAACCAAAAGAGAGCAGCCGGCAAAATGATAATACTAGTGAAAGCAGTCATCGAAGCGGTGACAACAAGCGTGGAGGGAATCAACAGGCCAGAAATGGTAACCACTTTGGTGGTAATCAGGGCCAAAATAATAAGAATGGTTATTTCAAGAATAGGAGATTCAACAATGATGGAAAGACGTCAGCACCAGCACCTGTCGTTAAGGAAGGAGAACGACCACCTATCATATGTTTCAAATGCGGAGGGGAGGGGCACATCAGTCCAAACTGCGCGATGCCGTCCAAAACATGTTATAATTGTGGAAGAGAAGGTCATTTAGCCCGATTTTGTCGTTTACCGAAGACAAATTCAGCTAGGATGGAGGCACCAAAGGGCGTCCTAGAAAAGTCAAAACCGGTTGTGCAAGGGAGAGCGTTTGTTGTGAACTTCCAGAAAGCAAGGAACCCGAATGAGGTCATCACGGGTAAGCTTATCATAAACTCTAACGAAGTCTATACTTTATTTGATACCGGTTCTACCCATTCTTTTATTTCTCCTACTTGCGCTCATCGATTAAATTTGATTCCGGAGAAATTAGACTTTGACTTAGCAGTTGAAACTCCATTGGGAGAAACCTTCATTACATCCACAGTTTATAAGTCTTGTTTGGTTCAAGTTGGTACCCACACATTACCTGTCGATCTTATTTCATTAAAAATACTTGCATTTGACGTGATTCTAGGGATTGATTGGTTAACTACTCATCATGCAAAAATTGATTATTTTCGTAAGGTTGTTAGCTTTCATATTCCTAATCGACCTATTATGCGAATTCAAGCAACCAAACCATTAAAATCAATCGCTGTCATCTCAAGCCATAAAGCTATTCGTTTATTGAAAAACGGATGTCAAGCTTTCTTAGCTCATGTCACAGATCTAAACAAAAATACGTCAGCTTTGAATGATATTTCTGTTGTTAATAAATTTCCTGACGTATTTCCCGAAGAACTTCCTGGCCTACCCCCAGAGCGTGAAATTGAATTTTGTATCGACCTTGAACCCGGTACAAAACCCATTTCCAAAGCCCCATATCGAATGGCTCCTATTGAACTTCAGGAGTTAAAGACCCAACTGCAGGAATTGTTAGACATTGGTTTTATTCGTCCTAGTACTTCTCCTTGGGGTGCTCCTGTTCTGTTCGTGAAGAAGAAAGATGGGAGTATGCGACTTTGTATTGATTATCGGGAGTTGAATCATGTCACCATCAAAAATAGGTACCCATTGCCACGTATTGATGACCTGTTTGACCAGTTGCAAGGAGCACAATTCTTTTCAAAGATCGATCTTCGTTCTGGATATCATCAGCTGAAGGTTAGAACTGAGGATATTCCAAAGACTGCCTTCAGAACTCGGTATGGGCATTATGAATTTTTAGTTATGTCTTTTGGATTGACTAATGCTCCTGCTGCCTTCATGGATATGATGAACAGGGTATTCAAGGAATATTTGGATCACTTTGTGGTCGTCTTTATCGATGACATCCTTGTTTATTCCAAAAGCCGTGAAGATCATGAGCAACACTTGAGGTTGGTACTCCAAAAGCTTCGTGAATACAAACTTTATGCCAAGTTAAAGAAATGCGAGTTCTGGCTGGAAGAGGTAGCATTCCTTGGGCACGTAGTATCAAGTCGTGGAATATCGGTTGACCCGACAAAGATTGAAGCTATTCAAAGCTGGGAGCAACCTAAATCAGTGACCGAGGTACGTAGCTTTCTTGGTTTAGCTGGTTATTATCGGAGATTCGTGGAAGGATTTTCTCGAATCGCTACTCCATTAACTCAGCTGACTCGAAAAGATACAAAGTTTGGTTGGAGCGAAGAATGTGAGCAGAGTTTTCAAGAACTCAAGAGGAGACTCATTTCAGCACCTGTTCTAACAATACCATCTGGCTCGGAGGGATTTGTCATCTACAGTGATGCTTCGAGCAAAGGGTTGGGATGCGTTCTCATGCAACATGGAAAAGTCATAGCCTATGCATCAAGACAACTCAAGGAATATGAGAGGAATTATCCTACTCATGATCTAGAGTTGGCAGCTGTTGTCTTTGCACTTAAAATTTGGAGGCATTACTTGTATGGGGAGAAGGTGGAGATCTTTACGGATCATAAAAGCCTCAAATATTTCTTCACTCAAAAGGAACTCAACATGCGACAACGACGTTGGCTTGAACTGTTGAAAGATTATGATCATACCATTCAATACCATCCTGGAAAAGCGAACGTGGTAGCTGACGCATTGAGTAGAAGATCATATGCAAGTACGAGTGCAATATTGTCAACACAAAGGCCCATTTTGTGTGACTTGCAAAGGATGGAGATAGAGTTAAAGACTCCAGGGACCCATGTGATGATGGCGAATATACGAGTAGAACCAACTTTAATCGATAAAGTTAAAGCTGCTCAAGCTACAGACCTGGAGCTGATGCGTATGAGGAAGAAAGTGCAAGAAGGTTCTATGCCGGAAGCAAGAATCGATGAAGAAGGAATACTTCGAGTCAACTCCAGACTTTGTGTTCCTAACAACCCTGATTTAAAGTATGAAATCATGATGGAGGCGCACAACACACCGTTTGCAATCCATCCTGGAAGTACCAAAATGTATCATGATCTTCGTCATACATTTTGGTGGAGCAATATGAAGAGAGAGATAGCGTTGTTTATCTCAAGGTGTCTAACTTGTCAACGAGTCAAAGCGGAGCATCAAGTACCAAAAGGTCCATTGCAACCACTTGAAATTCCAGAATGGAAGTGGGAGCACATTACCATGGATTTCGTTACCGGTCTTCCTAAGGTTTCTCAAGGTATTGATGCGATTTGGGTCATTGTTGATAGATTGACCAAGTCTGCTCATTTCTTACCGATACGAGAAACTTATACACTTGAACGTCTTGCTCGTATGTACATAAACGAGATTGTAAGACTGCATGGTATGCCAGTATCCATAGTTTCTGATCGAGACCCAAGATTCACTTCACGATTTTGGGTTAGTTTACAAAAAGCTATGGGCACAGATTTACGATTTAGTTCGGCATATCATCCTCAGACGGACGGACAATCAGAGAGGACTATTCAAACTCTAGAAGATTTATTAAGACTCTGTGTCTTTGACTTCAAGGGAAGTTGGGACAAGTTCTTACCATTGGTGGAGTTTTCCTACAACAACAGTTATCAAGCAAGTATTGGCATGGCTCCATTCGAAGCATTGTATGGAAGAAAATGTCGTTCTCCAGTATGCTGGGATGAGGTGGGTGAAGCAACGTTGTTGGGACCGGAGTTGGTACGTATGACTACAGAAAAGATTCAAACGATCCGACAACGTATAAAAACCTCACAAGATCGACAAAAGAGTTATGCTGATCTTCATCGAAAGGACGTGGAATTTGATGTAGGAGATCATGTGTTCTTACGTGTTGCTCCATGGAAAGGAGTTACGAGATTTGGAAAGAGAGAAAAGCTCAATCCTCGATTCATCGGTCCATTTTTAATCCTCGATCGAGTAGGAACTGTGGCTTATAGACTCGCTTTACCGCCAAGTATGTCTCGTGTTCATAACGTTTTTCACATATCCATGTTACGCAAATATGTGGAAGACCCGAACCACATTATTGAGTTAGAACCGGACGAAATAGCGGAAGATTTGACGTATGAAGAAGTTCCTGTTCAAATCTTGGATAAGAAGGAACATATTCTACGCTCCAAGGTTATACCTCAAGTCAAAGTTTTGTGGAGAAACCACGATGTTGAGGAAATGACTTGGGAGTTAGAATCTGAAATGAAATCAAGGTATCCTTACCTCTTCGACATACCAGGTACGTACCCTAATTTCGAGGGCGAAATTTCATAAGAAGGGGAGGTTGTAAGACCCCAACTTTTATAAATAAAGATGAATTTTCTATAAATATCATTTTTGAATATTATGGAGTTAATTTGATATAATGTTATAGTTGTGGGTAATATTTATAAATTTTGCAAAGTACGCAAGTTGTTATATAATATTCGATTGGTCGGGGAATATTCGTTTTAACAGGGAATATTCGTACAACGGCACAATCATTGGTGGACCCCACAACGAAATTATTGTCGGATTGAGAAAACGACAAAAATATTTTATTAAAAATAACGGCGGAAGTTTTACCATTGTTACCGTTGAACTACTCGGTAGTAAAAGTACAGTAATACGTGTGGTTGCATAGTAGCACACGGTATTGATTATTAATGCTTATGTGAGAAGTCACTCAGTTTGATTCAATTATTGTCAGTTAATAATATGAATTATTTTGCGATAATGACGTTTTGTTTTATTCGTATTATTAACGTAATAAAACAGAAAAATCTTTTTATATAAAACAGAATACTTTATTAAAGTTATTCTATAAATAAAATATATTATATTTTATTTAAAAGATTTTTCTTTAAATATGGACCGTCAGATTAAAGTAATCAATCTGGACCGTTCATAGATTAGTTACTATGCATTCTATTTTTCTATAAATAGCAGCTCATTCCTTCATTATTTCTTACGAATTCACTGAACTCTAGAGAGAGAAACTATAGAGAGAAACTAAAGAGAGAAAGAAGAAGAGTATTCTGCTACTTAACTACTTCCTTATTTCAGCTCTTCTTTAAGACGGTAAGGGGTGTTATTCTTTCTTATTCATGAAGAGAACTGTTGTTATTCCATTTCTTATTATTCTGTTGGAATAACCTGTATACGCGGTCTACCCTATACTTGGTGACATTCTTCTATTATTCTGTTGGAACATCCTGTCTGTGTGTTTTACACCGGACCTGGTTCCGTTTTTGTTATTATTCTGTTGGAACATCCTGTCTGTGTGTTTTACACCGAACCTGGTTCTATTTTTATTATTATTCTGTTGGAACATCATGTCTGTGTGTTTTACACCGGACCTGGTTCCGTCTTGTTATTATTCTGTTGGAACATCCTGTCTGTGTGTTTTACACCGGACCTGGTTCCATTATTTATTATTCTGTCGGAATATCCTGTCTGTGCGTTTACGCCGGACCTGGTTCCATTATTTATTATTCTGTCGGAATATCCTGTCTGTGCGTTTACGCCGGACCTGGTTCCATTATTTATTATTCTGTTGGAATAACCTGTCTGTGCGGTCTATCGCATGCATGGTGATTTCTTTTGTTATTCCATTCTTTATTGTACTCAGTTGGTTAAGTTTTGACTTCTATACTCCATGAAATTTGTGAAATATCCTTGATATTTGCGTTTCATCTAGTATCTATTCATGAAAATATTCTCCTGATCATTCTTGAATTTTACTCCACAAAGCAGTATCATGTTGACAATTTGGACGTTGTTAATTCTTGGATAAATTAATTCTTGAACTTGTTTTATTGAATTCTTATATCATTGTCATCATCCTCATGTTTATATTCTGTTGAAAGTCATCTGTGGCCTGTAGTGCATAGATGGACTTGGTATGATTATGACCAGGGATTATTCGGTATAATCATGACCGTAATGTTACAAATGATGTGGTAAAAGTCCTCATTGGCCCGTAGTGCATTGATGGACAGTTGTTGGCATGATCATGACCATTAATGAATATACGAATATCCTTGGCCGTAGTGCAGGGGTGATTCGATGATGTGGATTATTTTATTAAGCTGAGTCTCAGCGATCACAGTGTTGGAAAATCTTTTAAATCATAAAAGATAGTAGAGTTTATTTTCTACTTGACTCTTTTAATGGATTGCTTGTTCCGCTACAGTTAAACTTGATGTCTATTATATTTTATCAGTTTAACATTGTTGAAGGCTAATGATAATTTATTCTGCATTATCTTAGTCATAATATTTCTTACTGGGCTAGTTGAGCTCACCCTTTCTTTCACTGTTCTCTTCAGGAAATGAGAACGTAGCTGGGACAAGTCGGGGAACGGAGTGATGGTCCGAATGATAGTATTAGTTAGTAGTCCTCACTATTCTATGTAATGGTGTGTTAATAAATGTAATGAGGACTCCTTTTGAGTATGAATACTCTCTAGAAGATAATATTTGTATTCAAACTCACAGTTTATATTTTGTCGTATTGTACACGACAGTTGTATTATTAAGTTGTATTTGTATTCTGTACTATGTATCTGACGACCCAAGATGGGTGATGTATACCTAATTTTGGGGGCGTCACAGTTGGTATCAAAGCTTAGGGGCTGAGATGTGAGACAAGAACTAGGAGGGGAGAGACGGGGAATTCCTTCGCTAGTATGACCTACCTAAGTTTATTTGATATTTAATTGGTCGGTTAGAGTATAGAGAAAATATGTGATATGTTAATTAACCCTTGTTTTGTTGCAGTATTTGAAAATGACATCTGAAAATGTTGAGATAAGCAATGGAGCACAGGAGACCGTTGAGTCTCCACAGATTAATAATCAGGACAATGTGCAACAGGATGACGATAATCCTCCTGTAAACAACAATACTGATCAATTGACGAACGACGGTAAATTTAGGAGTTTTTTAGAATTCATGCAATATCAGACGAAGGCGGCTCCTGTTCATAATGCAGGTAAAAATAATGGCAACCCACGGTTGGTCACCGCTAAGAAATTCAAGGAGCTGGGACCACCGGAGTTTTTGGAAAAGCCAGAACCACTTAAGGCGGAGACGTGGTTAAAACAGATCACCAAGATATTTTATGTCTTGGGATGCTCCGAGGAGCAAAAGGTTCCCTTTGCCACCTTTATGTTGAGTGAATAGGCAGATCACTGGTGAAAATCTGTAAAATGTACCCAGCTTGTAAGACCCCAACTTTTATAAATAAAGAAGAATTTTCTATAAATATCATTTTTGAATATTATGGAGTTAATTTGATATAATGTTATAGTTGTGGGTAATATTTATAAATTTTACAAAGTACGCAAGTTGTTATATAATATTCGATTGGTCAGGGAATTTTCGTTTTAACAGGGAATATTCGTACAACGGCACAATCATTGGTGGACCCCACAACGAAATTATTATCGGATTGAGAAAACGACAAAAATATTTTATTAAAAATAACGGCGGAAGTTTTACCATTGTTACTGTTGAACTACTCGGTAGTAAAAGTACAGTAATACGTGTGGTTGCATAGTAGTACACGGTATTGATTATTAATGCTTATGTGAGAAGTCACTCAGTTTGATTCAATTATTGTCAGTTAATAATATGAATTATTTAGCGATAATGACGTTTTGTTTTATTCGTATTATTAACGTAATAAAACAGAAACATCTTTTTATATAAAATAGAATACTTTATTAAAGTTATTCTATAAATAGAATATATTATATTTTATTTAAAAGATTTTTCTTTAAATATGGACCGTCAGATTAAAGTAATCAATCTGGACCGTTCATAGATTAGTTACTATGCATTCTATTTTTCTATAAATAGCAGCTCATTCCTTCATTATTTCTTACGAATTCACTGAACTCTAGAGAGAGAAACTATAGAGAGAGAGAAGAAGAGTATTCTGCTACTTAACTACTTCCTTATTTCAGCTCTTCTTTAAGACGGTAAGGGGTGTTATTCTTTCTTATTCATGAAGAGAACTGTTGTTATTCCATTTTTTATTATTCTGTTGGAATAACCTGTATACGCGGTCTACCCTATACTTGGTGACATTCTTCTATTATTCTGTTGGAACATCCTGTCTGTGTGTTTTACACCGGACCTGGTTCCGTTTTTGTTATTATTCTGTTGAAACATCCTGTCTGTGTGTTTTACACCGGACCTGGTTCCGTCTTGTTATTATTCTGTTGGAACATCCTGTCTGTGTGTTTTACACCGGATCTGGTTCCATTATTTATTATTCTGTCGGAATATCCTGTCTGTGCGTTTACGCCGGACCTGGTTCCATTATTTATTATTCTGTCGGAATATCCTGTCTGTGCGTTTACGCCGGACCTGGTTCCATTATTTATTATTCTGTTGGAATAACCTGTCTGTGCGGTCTATCGCATGCATGGTGATTTCTTTTGTTATTCCATTCTTTATTGTACTCAGCTGGTTAAGTTTTGACTTCTATACTCCATGAAATTTGTGGAATATCCTTGACATTTACGTTTCATCTAGTATCTATTCATGAAAATATTCTCCTGATCATTCTTGAATTTTACTCCACAAAGTAGTATCATGTTGACAATTTGGACGTTGTTAATTCTTGGATAAATTAATTCTTGAACTTGTTTTATTGAATTCTTATATCATTGTCATCATCCTCATGTTTATATTATGTTGAAAGTCATCTGTGGCCTGTAGTGCATAGATGGACTTGGTATGATTATGACCAGGGATTATTCGGTGTAATCATGACCGTAATGTTACGAATGATGTGGTAAAAGTCCTCATTGGCCCGTAGTGCATTGATGGACAGTTGTTGGCATGATCATGACCATTAATGAATATACGAATATCCTTGGCCGTAGTGCAGGGTGATTCGATGATGTGGATTATTTTATTAAGCTGAGTCTCAGCGATCACAGTGTTGGAAAATCTTTTAAATCATAAAAGATAGTAGAGTTTATTTTCTACTTGACTCTCTTAATGGATTGCTTGTTCCGCTACAGTTAAACTTGATGTCTATTATATTTTATCAGTTTAACATTGTTGAAGGCTAATGATAATTTATTCTGCTTTATCTTAGTCGTAATATTTCTTACAGGGGGCTAGTTGAGCTCACCCTTTCTTTCACTGTTCTCTTCAGGAAATGAGAACGTAGCTGGGACAAGTCGGGGAACGGAGTGATGGTCCGAATGATAGTATTAGTTAGTAGTCCTCACTATTCTATGTAATGGTGTGTTAATAAATGTAATGAGGACTCCTTTTGAGTATGAATACTCTCTAGAAGATAATATTTGTATTCAAACTCACAGTTTATATTTTGTCGTATTGTACACGACAGTTGTATTATTAAGTTGTATTTGTATTCTGTACTATGTATCTGACGACCCAAGATGGGTGATGTATACCTAATTTTGGGGGCGTCACAGTTGGTATCAAAGCTTAGGGGCTGAGATGTGAGACAAGAACTAGGAGGGGAGAGACGGGGAATTCCTTCGCTAGTATGACCTACCTAAGTTTATTTGATATTTAATTGGTCGGTTAGAGTATAGAGAAAATATGTGATATGTTAATTAACCCTTGTTTTGTTGCAGTATTTGAAAATGACATCTGAAAATGTTGAGATAAGCAATGGAGCACAGGAGACCGTTGAGTCTCCACAGATTAATAATCAGGACAATGTGCAACAGATGACGATAATCCTCCTGTAAACAACAATACTGATCAATTGACGAACGACGGTAAATTTAGGAGTTTTTTAGAATTCATGCAATATCAGACGAAGGCGGCTCCTGTTCATAATGCAGGTAAAAATAATGGCAACCCACGGTTGGTCACCGCTAAGAAATTCAAGGAGCTGGGACCACCGGAGTTTTTGAGAAAGCCAGAACCACTTAAGGCGGAGACGTGGTTAAAGCAGATCACCAAGATATTTGATGTCTTGGGATGCTCCGAGGAGCAAAAGGTTCCCTTTGCCACCTTTATGTTGAGTGAAGAGGTAGATCACTGGTGGAAATCTGTAAAATGTACCCAGCTTGTAAGACCCCAACTTTTATAAATAAAGAAGAATTTTCTATAAATATCATTTTTGAATATTATGGAGTTAATTTGATATAATGTTATAGTTGTGGGTAATATTTATAAATTTTACAAAGTACGCAAGTTGTTATATAATATTCGATTGGTCAGGGAATATTCGTTTTAACAGGGAATATTCGTACAACGGCACAATCATTGGTGGACCCCACAACGAAATTATTGTCGGATTGAGAAAACGACAAAAATATTTTATTAAAAATAACGGCGGAAGTTTTACCATTGTTACTGTTGAACTACTCGGTAGTAAAAGTACAGTAATACGTGTGGTTGCATAGTAGTACACGGTATTGATTATTAATGCTTATGTGAGAAGTCACTCAGTTTGATTCAATTATTGTCAGTTAATAATATGAATTATTTAGCGATAATGACGTTTTGTTTTATTCGTATTATTAACGTAATAAAACAGAAACATCTTTTTATATAAAACAGAATACTTTATTAAAGTTATTCTATAAATAGAATATATTATATTTTATTTAAAAGATTTTTCTTTAAATATGGACCGTCAGATTAAAGTAATCAATCTGGACCGTTCATAGATTAGTTACTATGCATTCTATTTTTCTATAAATAGCAGCTCATTCCTTCATTATTTCTTACGAATTCACTGAACTCTAGAGAGAGAAACTATAGAGAGAGAGAAGAAGAGTATTCTGCTACTTAACTACTTCCTTATTTCAGCTCTTCTTTAAGACGGTAAGGGGTGTTATTCTTTCTTATTCATGAAGAGAACTGTTGTTATTCGATTTTTTATTATTCTGTTGGAATAACCTGTATACGCGGTCTACCCTATACTTGGTGACATTCTTCTATTATTCTGTTGGAACATCCTGTCTGTGTGTTTTACACCGGATCTGGTTCCGTTTTTGTTATTATTCTGTTGGAACATCCTGTCTGTGTGTTTTACACCGGACCTGGTTCCGTCTTGTTATTATTCTGTTGGAACATCCTGTCTGTGTGTTTTACACCGGACCTGGTTCCATTATTTATTATTCTGTCGGAATATCCTGTCTGTGCGTTTACGCCGGACCTGGTTCCATTATTTATTATTCTGTCGGAATATCCTGTCTGTGCGTTTACGCCGGACCTGGTTCCATTATTTATTATTCTGTTGGAATAACCTGTCTGTGCGGTCTATCGCATGCATGGTGATTTCTTTTGTTATTCCATTCTTTATTGTACTCAGCTGGTTAAGTTTTGACTTCTATACTCCATGAAATTTGTGGAATATCCTTGACATTTACGTTTCATCTAGTATCTATTCATGAAAATATTCTCCTGATCATTCTTGAATTTTACTCCACAAAGTAGTATCATGTTGACAATTTGGACGTTGTTAATTCTTGGATAAATTAATTCTTGAACTTGTTTTATTGAATTCTTATATCATTGTCATCATCCTCATGTTTATATTATGTTGAAAGTCATCTGTGGCCTGTAGTGCATAGATGGACTTGGTATGATTATGACCAGGGATTATTCGGTGTAATCATGACCGTAATGTTACGAATGATGTGGTAAAAGTCCTCATTGGCCCGTAGTGCATTGATGGACAGTTGTTGGCATGATCATGACCATTAATGAATATACGAATATCCTTGGCCGTAGTGCAGGGGTGATTCGATGATGTGGATTATTTTATTAAGCTGAGTCTCAGCGATCACAGTGTTGGAAAATCTTTTAAATCATAAAAGATAGTAGAGTTTATTTTCTACTTGACTCTCTTAATGGATTGCTTGTTCCGCTACAGTTAAACTTGATGTCTATTATATTTTATCAGTTTAACATTGTTGAAGGCTAATGATAATTTATTCTGCTTTATCTTAGTCGTAATATTTCTTACAGGGGGCTAGTTGAGCTCACCCTTTCTTTCACTGTTCTCTTCAGGAAATGAGAACGTAGCTGGGACAAGTCGGGGAACGGAGTGATGGTCCGAATGATAGTATTAGTTAGTAGTCCTCACTATTCTATGTAATGGTGTGTTAATAAATGTAATGAGGACTCCTTTTGAGTATGAATACTCTCTAGAAGATAATATTTGTATTCAAACTCACAGTTTATATTTTGTCGTATTGTACACGACAGTTGTATTATTAAGTTGTATTTGTATTCTGTACTATGTATCTGACGACCCAAGATGGGTGATGTATACCTAATTTTGGGGGCGTCACACAGCTTGACGCACTCAAGATGTCTTGAGAGAAGTTCCAAGAGCTGTTCAATGACAAGTACTTTCCCGAAAGCATTCGTCACATGAAGGAGGTGGAATTTATCAAGTTGGAGCAAAATAACATGACCGTGTCACAGTACGAAGTCAAGTTTACGGAGTTGTCCCGATTTGCATCCCACTTGGTTGATAATGAAGAGAGAATGACGCGGATGTTTTTAAGAGGTTTGAAGCCGGAGATACGTCAATATCTTATTTCTCATAAACTGTGTTTGTATTCAGATATTGTAAATAGGGCTCAGTTAGTGGAGCGCGATAACGAGTCAACGCAACCAAAAGAGAGCAGCCGACAAATTGATAATACCGGTGATAATAGTCATCAAAGCGGTGACGATAAACATGGAGGGAATCAACATGCAAGAAATGGTAACCACTTTGGTGGTAATCATGGTCAAAACAATAAGAATGGACATTTCAAGAAGAGGAGATTCAATAATGATGGAAAGACGTCAGCACCAGCTCCCGTTATTAAGGAAGGAGAACGACCACCTATCATATGCTTCAAATGCAGAGGGGAGGGACACATCAGTCTAAACTGCGCGATGCCGTCCAAAGCATGTTATAATTATGGAAGAGAAGGTCACTTAGCCCGATTTTGTCGTTCACCGAAGACAAGTTCAACTAGGATGGAGGCACCAAAGGCCGTCCCAGAAAAGTCAAAGCCGGTAGTTTAAGAGAGAGCATTTTTTTTTCGTGACGAGGAACCTGAATAAAATCATCACGGGTATGTTAGTCATAAACTCTTTTGAAGTCTATACCGTGTTAGATACCAGTTCTACTCACTCTTTTATTTCACCTAGTTGTGTTCAATGTTTCAACTTAACTCCGGAGAAGTTAGACTTTGATTTATATGTTGAAATTTCGTTGGGAGAAACCTTCGTTACCTCCACTATTTATAAATCTTGTTTGATTCAAATCAACACTTTCACGTTACCTGTCGATCGTATCGCTTTGAAAATACTTGCCATCGATGTGATTTTAGGAATCGGTTGGTTAACTACTCATCATATTTTTTTTTATAAGGTTGTTAGCTTTCATACTCCTAACCAACCTGTTATGCGAATTCAAAGTAACCAAACCACTAAAGTAAATCATTGTCATATCAAGCCATAAGTAAAAAGCCCTGAGCCTTTATCTGGTGACTTCCTTGTGTGGAATGCACCGAAGCCAGACTTTCTGTAGGCAAATATTTTAAAAATAAACAGGTGGTTATAAAATATTCATTGTTGTCGGGGAATATTCGTTTGGTTGTAGAATATTCTTGATGTCGGGGAATATTCGTACGACGGCGCAGTCTTTTGTGGGCCCCATAACGAAAAGCGATTGGATGAAGAAAACGACAAGTATGAGTTGTTTATAAATAACGGCGTAGTTGTTACCGTTAATACTGTTGGAATACCTGGTGGTTAAAACACAGTAATACGCGTTGTTGTACAGTAGCACACGGTATTACACCAATTATTGATTATTACGTAAGAAGGCACTATTCAATAATGGTTACAATAATTACTGTTTAATATTTTATTTTATTGATTCAATAATTGCTACGTTGATATTTTATATTACTATTGTTTCAATAATTGTCACTACACAGTATTTTTCATTATCGAAACAATAATTTATATTATCTGAATAATATTATTAGATAACATTATTGACAATATCTAGAAAGTTCTGTCTAAAGAGAGGTTTGGTCACCTAATTGCGCGCCAGTAAGGAGAAATATTTATTGGAAAGCCCCCTCTTTCTTGGGAACTGCCTGGTTGTCATTATTGTGATTCTGTAATATTATTTGTGAATAATTAATTATTGATTTATATGATAAGAAAAATATTCATTTTATGTGGATATAGATGGAGAATTTTTTTTAAAGTGACAATTGTTGAAAATTGATATTTTATCTTTTCTGATAAAATAATTTATTATTATATTTTAATAATATAATAAAGGTGATATTTTTACAATGAATGTGATATATATGAGTATATGAGGAGGAAGAGTATTTTTGTTGCAAAAGTTATTTAAAACATGTTAAACATGTCGGTAGACCCCATTTCTTGACTGAAATTTGATTATAGCCTGTAAAATCGTCCGTATGTGGATTTCGGTCAATTTCTGTTTGGAATTTAAAAAAACTTTCTTCTACAAAGTTGTAGATAATTGAATTTCCTATAAAAAAATCACGCAATTCGAATTTTCTGATAAAAGGGCTATTTATTATGAATTATTGAAGTTCTGAAGTTCCGAAATAATTGATTTTGGAAGTTTTAATTGTTTTAATTAACAAAAACGTATTTATTGTTTTTATTTGAGTAGATGGCTGATGTTGGATTCAATGAGTGTGCGTAGGAAGTTGTGGAATAATAATAATATTATTATATTAAATTTTCTGCTTTGGTGTTCTAAATATTTTCCTATAAATAGGGTGCTTAGGTTAGAGTTGAAAATCACACCAGAAACTAAAGATTTCTCTCTATTTCTCTCTCTATATATATCGAGCGTATTTTTGTGAGTATTTTAGTACTTCGAGTATTGCTATACGGTGCAAGTTCTTTTAGTACTATATCCAGTATTTCAGTCAGAAGTACTATTCTTTCTGAGGTAAGGGATGTTATTTTATTCGAAAATGATATTATTACTTCAATATCATTGTGCCGAAATATTGATTAGAAATTTTTATCAAATTTGAAACTTTTCATGTCGAGGTTACTATTCACGAGTTACTATTCATGAGTTACTATTCATGAGTTACTATTCACGAGTTACTATTCACAAGTACTATTCACGAAGCATGATGATGTTTTTTTTGTGAAATTTCTATCTTTTAGCGTCGGAGTCACTATTTACGTATACGGCACTATTCACGAATACGGCACTATTCACAGAAAAATTAAATTTTTCTTTTTCGTCCAAAATATCTATTCTGGATACTAGCTTCGATTGTATCCATGTTTTGATCATTCTTGAATTTTACTCCACTATGATTACTTATGAGGTATTTTTGGACATGGAATAGCTGAAATACGAATCCTTAATATTTATTCTTTTGTTTCACTGGATTCGTTTTCTTTAAAATACTTTTCATCATCCTCAGTCCTAAATGATGATATAACTGAATATCTTTGGCCTGTAGTGCAAAGATGAATGATTTCTGATGAATATCTTTGGCCCGTAGTGCAAAGATGAATATTTGATTCCAGATATATATATTGATTGATGTTACAGGGATAAAATATCGATGATGGACTTTTAAATTCATAGATAATAGTAGATTTCATTCTCTACTTAACTCTTCTAATGAATTGTTGTTTCCGCTGCAGTTGTTGATCTAAAACTTGTTGTCTATTGTATTCTATCAGATTTTTCCTTGTTGAAAACTAAGGATAATTTGTTGTATATTATCTTAGTCATAATATTCTTTACTGGGCTAGTTGAGCTCACCCTTTTCCTTTTTGTTCTATTTTTCTTCTTAGGAGACGAGAATATAGCAGGAACTAGTCGGGGTGTGGAGTGATGGTTCAAGACAGTTATTTTAGTAGTCCTCACTATTTTGTAAAATAGTGTATCAATAATTGTAATGAGTACTTATTTGAGTGTGGATATTGTCTAGAAGACAATATTTATATTTAAACTCAGAGTTTATGTTGTTAGATTTGTAATATTCATGAACGCAATCAAATTGCAAAAATTAGCGAAAACGTGTAAAATCAGAGTTTTAAAAATTTTACAAACCATATACCCGGATCATCCTTTATGCACAATTATTAATTAAACGAAAAGATAAGAACAAGAATCATACCCTTGAAGATCTAAGCTTCCTCAGGTACAAGTTCACCTCCAATCCTTTTCGCGTTCAACTTGAATCCACCGGGTTTGGTTCCTTCCTTTGATCAACGTTAGCCACCCAAGTGTTTGGCCTCTAGAGGTGATCCACCAAGGAAGAAGAAAAAATTCAAGAAGATGGGTATTTGGCAAAACCCAATTTTTTCTATCTTTATAGAAAAAGAGCGTACTCTCCAGCAATTGGAATAACGTATGTTGTTAAAGTCAACAACTACTCTACATCTAAAATAAGACTCCTCTTATTTATAGATGTGGGCAACTCTCCTTAACAATTAAGGAATTGAGTTTTATTTTATTTAATTAAACTCCTTTAATTAATTAGGCTCCTAATCTTATTAGGAATAATTAATTAAACTTTTAATTAATTAGCCTCCTAATCTTATTAGGAATAAATGAGATTACTTTTATTAATTAATTCTTAAACTCTTTTAGGAATTAAATAATAATAATAGTAATAATAATAATAAGACTCCTCTTATTAATTTATATTTAATATTTCTAAAATATTAAATAATAAATATTAAGCTATTTAATTTATTCTATCACCATAGATTAAATTAAATATACTTAACTTATTATTATGATTATGCCATTTGCTTCTTAAATAATTATTCTTCCTTTTATGGTGTGACCCTTTAGGTTCTCCATATTAAACCGGTTGTGAATAAATCAATTAGAACAATTCTAATCTTATTTAAATAAATAAATTAAACTATTAATTTATTTAAATAAATAATATTTATTCTACAATAGGGATAAGCCTCCCTAGCGATCAACGACTTTCCAGATAATATAGATATCAACATTAATCATAAAAGAACCTTTGAGTAAATAGTTACCGTACAATTCAATCCTTCCACTATACAATGTCCCAATTAAATATAAGACATGGAATTACTATCAAGTCTTACTTTATTTAATTATATGTAGTTCGACTCTTAAATTCACAACTCCAAATAATACAAATTAGAAACTCCTTTCTAATTTCATTCTACCTTGGCCAAGGACTACTGGGTTGTCATTTATCGAATCACATAGGACATTTCTCTTCTTTTACTAGAAGTGGTAGATTCTTTATTGATCAGACATTATCTCCATGTACAACTTATTAAACCCAAGCATACCCTTTGATATACCCTAAGGGTCTTAAGGAATAAGTCAAAGTATAACTCATCATACACAAGATACTATGATGATCTCAAGTTCAAGGATCACTTGTACTACTATCACTACAGGAATTCCTATTGACAGACAAGTAAAACTCCATTAGGTATTCCTTAGCGAGCCACGTTCAGTGAACTTATTTTCTAATAAGTACCTACATACTTGCTTTAGTGTGTCCACCCAAATGATTATGAGATTAATCATCCTCATCCAATGAGCAAGCAACGTATGTACCAATTTATCCGGATTCACTAATCCCCAATTTAGTAATCCAATGATTGGGAACTATTTTAGTTTTAAGCTTTCTAAGAATTTAGATCTCATTAGAATGATCATCATCATTATTCTAAAAGCATTGCTTAAAACTATGGGTTTATCACATATTATAAAATAACATCATGTAGATAATTAAAAGCCTTTAATAAATTAATACCTTTTATTAATAAATGAATAAGATTGCTACAAAGTATATGCTTTATCATCAAATATGATTGGCTTGTATGCATACTACTTTCAATCTCCCACTTGCACTAAAGTCAATCGTCAAGGTATCTCATACTCTTCTTCTCTAAATGACGATTATCCTGCTGTTGGATAAGTTTCAGTAAATGGATATGTAATGTTGTTCTTGAGAGTCCACTATCTCTATAGTGATTTCTCATTTTTTAATGATTCTTATAATCAAATGAAAGTGCCACAACACATGTTTAGATCTAAGATGAGACTTAGAAACTATTCCTAGTTCTGTAATGAACTTTTATCCAAACAATCAACTTGCAGCTTCATTTATAGCTATTTACTTTGTCTTTATCACTAAACCAGCAACTCTTTGTTGTTTGGAACCTTTTCAATTCACTGCACCACTGTTCAAGGTAACCCTTTACCTTAAAGTGGATTTTCTGTCGTCTTGGTCTGTCTGAAAAACTTGAGTCTGTTAAGCCCTCTAGTTTTAATTCAGACTCACCATAAATCTGATCACATCCTTAGTGTCGGTTAAGTACTTTAAGATGTTTTTCACTGTCTCACAGTGAACTTCTCCAGAATATGACTGATCAACATCACGTCTCGTACATTTCATTGCATACATGATAATTACTCATGCGATCTCTCTTTTTAGAGTCTTTGGGGACTATTAAGAGAGATACACTCCATGTCTCATCAACATGAGATATCTCTTAGAGTTTACCATGCTAAACGACTTTAGCATCAAATGAATGTACGTTCCTTGGGTTAAGTCGATCATCCTTTTAAATCTATCTATATAGATTTTCATCCCTAATTAAGATACTCTTCCCAAATCATTCATGAAGGAATGTTTAGACAACTTTATCTTTACTGATTGTAGCATTGGTATGTTATTCTTCATCCGTAGTATATCAACATATAATACTAAAAATTTCACGATGCTCCCACTGACCCTTTTGTACACATTAGAACTCTTACCTCATCGTAAGTAACTAGATCATCATCTTCTATGATGCGTACCTCATCATCATCATCCATGATGAATCTATACCTCCCAGGTATGTTCAGTACTATTCCAGATTTACGATTCGATTGTGGTGCAATAGGTCTATCTACAAGTTCCTCTTATTTGACTTATAGTATTTTGTGGTTCGTGAACTCTTCAAGATCTATTATCCTTCCACTAGCCCCTTCAATGATAAACACCTTTATCTTAGAAGGTAGCATGTTTCGCAACAAACACCTTTTGCTAAGTAGGATTATAGAACATATATACCCTAAACTTACTTTAGGATGTCCCACAAATTTGTACTTGTCAAATCTTGTCCCAAACTTATCCTTTTGAAATCTTTTTCACATAAGTTGGACAACCCCTTATCTTAACATACTTAAGATTAGGAATCCTCCCTGTCCATAACTTTTATGGAGTCTTGGGGCCGGATTTTGAGGTTACCTTTTTCGTAGGTATGCAGCCATTTCTAGGACATTACCCTAGAGGGATACTGGAATGTCAGTAAAATTATTATGGACCGTACCATGTCCAACAAGGTATGATTTTTTCTTTCAGATGCATCAATCAATTATTGCGTATCAGGATGCATCCATTATGAGAAAACCATTTGAGATGATCTAGAAACTTATTGCACAAGTATTTATTCCTTGATCTAATCAAAGAATCTTAATACTTTGCTAATTTGTTTCACTTCTGAATTCTTTGAACCTTTCAAATAATTCACACTTGTATTTCAGCAAATATACACATTCAACTCTTTGAATGATCATCTCCTTTTCTTATACTAGTTTGTTCAATTTGCAAAATTATTTTTCACGTAAGTCAAGTATACAAAATCCATTAAGTAATATTCCAGTTCTATACAAAATATTATTATTATAAATAGAACAACAATTGTTCTTAAATATAATATCAAAGATTTCATTGTCCAACAATAAAATGAAAATAATATTTTTAACAAGAACTAGAATACAATAACAACTTATTGACTTAATAGATTTGCCCGTAGGCATTGCTAAACAATAAGTTTCTATGGCTAATGTGGCAACCTTTGCTTCATTTTCCACACATAAGATTACTTATATTTGTTTAGCTTTCTACTTCTACTTGGTCTCTTCATAAATCTATATTTATGATAACCAAAATCGTATCCAATACCCAAGTAGAACCTTAACTTAAAGAAAAATTTATTTCAATTATGAATAAAAACTATATTGTAACTGAAACTTCACTAAGCTTCTTTGGTTAGCCTCTGCAAGATGATTCTCGCAGTTTCTTTCCAGTGTCTAGGCTTATTGTAGTGGAAGCAAACTCCTTTGCTAATCATATCAGTTTTGTTCTTATTATCCTTTGTTTACGCCTTTCTGTTTACCTTCTTTGATTAGTTCTTGTTTTCAGAAGATCCTTTGACCCCTACCAGTAAGACATAGTCTGTCTTGGTTGAAAAGTGACTCTCAACACTTTTCAACATGTTAAGCAAATCAACGAGGCTGATATCTAGCTTGTTCATATGAAAAATTCACAACAATTATGAAAGAAGTCCGTGAGTGAGTGCAAGATCAAATCTTAGCTCAACTCTCCATCCATGACAAAACCCGTTGTCCTAATTGATCAATCAAATTGATTATGTTAAGGACTTGTGTCTGTACTGTAGTGTCATCGGTTATTCTAGATTGGAAGAGCTCCTTAGATATCTGATATCTATTAGTCCTACTATCCTCACCATCAACTACTTGATGTGCATGAATATAGTAGGAGCATCCATAGTTTCATGCTGACGCTGAAGCTCGTTACTCATGGATGCGAGCATGATGCATTGAGCCAACTGTGCATCATCTTGCCACTTTTTTAAAGTAGTAATCTCTTCCTCAGAGGCATTGTCTGCAACCATTGCAGGGATAGACGTATTAAGGACATAAGATAGCTTTTCAGCCATGAGAACTATTCTCAAATTCCTTAACCAATCCGTTTAATATGGTCTGGTTAAATAACATCTAATATGCTTCGCAGAGATAGTAATTTAGACATTGTAAAATTCTACAAATGAATTTATAATTAACAACATTTTAGCATACATTCTTTTATTAATTACCAAAATAATTTAGGTCTTATTTTAAATTGGTATCTCCCACTATTTTTTTCAAACTATATTACCCTCAATATATATAGTTCGACAAAATCTAACTAAAGATTTGCTAGTGAGAATAAGGATCTCATTTCAAATGTATATAGCCTTGTGGTGACACAATAAACTATATATAAATAAATAGGTAGACAACTCTTGTCAATTACATCAACTATGTAACTCCTTGTATTTTGTCTCTTAGATTATTTTGATCAAGTGGTGGCACATCCGAATCAAAATTATCCAAGTTAAGTCCAACCTAGCACTCCATATATTCAAAAAAGAAAAATATCGTCCTTGTGGTGACACAACAAAATAATATTGTTCAATTTTCTTTATAAGCATCAAATGTGATAAATTAACATCTTAAATACTTAATATTTGCCTTGTGGTGACACAACAAACTCATATTAAATATTTAATACTCTATTAAATTTATCATGCTAGAAGGCGACGTTCGATATTCCAAATATCTTTGAACGCTTAGGACTTAATATAAAATATTTGAGGGGTTTGTTATTAATTTGTCTCATCTTGTTTAGCGCGCATGCATATATATATATATATAAAATATGCGTCATATTAATGAACATGCGAAGCATGTTTGCATAATATAATATATATATATATATATATATATATATATATATATATATATATATATATATATATATATATATAGTATAAGCATGCACATATAGAATACTATATTCTACCCGGATTGATTATGGACTTTTATTCTAGTTTGGTTCACTAGAGCCACCAAGTGAACCAAAAGGTCAAACCCTAGGAGTGCAAGAATTAATATTTAAATATAACTATTACATTTAAACTCGGGCTCCATTACAAACGGGTCTTCAAGCGCTCCTTAGTCCTTGATCTCCAATTCTTCAAAATTAATTCTAACTATTTCTATTACAAAACTATTTTAAAATAAATAGAAACCTTGATTAGCAGTCAAAGGGAAGTACATAGGAGGAAGATATAATTTACATTAAGAAAAATTAGAGAAGACGAGGTACGCAGACCCCATTTAATAAAACACATACATTCATGCATCCAACTAAAATAAAATTCAATCACATTGGTCAATAGTCCATAATTAATCTCATTTATTATCATACACATCACCATATGCATCAATAAATAATATTCATCTCATGAATAATAAACATTCAATATATATATTGATATCATTTAATGGGCAAATTTAGTTAGTATAAAATCTAATTTTGAATCAAAATAAACTCCTTTATTTTAATCTAAATTTAAATCAAAATAAACCTATTTTATTTTAATTTATCCAATTTTAAAAAAAATAAACTATTTTATTTTAATCAAAATCTTTAATCAAAATAAACTCCTTTATTTTAATTAATTATGGAATCCAATTCCAAGTAAAAATGTGACGCCTCCAAAATTAGGTATACATCACCCATCTTGGGTCGTCAGATACATAGTATAGAATACAAATACAACTTACTAATACAACTGTCGTATACAATACGACAAAACATAAACTGTGAGTTTGAATACAAATATTATCTTCTAGAGAGTATTCATACTCAAAAGGAGTCCTCATTACATTTATTAACACACTATTACATAGAATAGTGAGGACTACTAACTAATACTATCATTCGGACCATCACTCCGTTCTCCGACTTGCCCCAGCTACGTTCTCATTTCCTGAAGAGAACAGTGAAAGAAAGGGTGAGCTCAACTAGCCCAGTAAGAAATATTATGACTAAGATAATGCAGAATAAATTATCATTAGCCTTCAACAATGTTAAACTGATAAAATATAATAGACATCAAGTTTAACTGCAGTGGAACAAGCAATCCATTAAAAGAGTCAAGTAGAAAATAAACTCTACTATCTTTTATGATTTAAAAAGTTTTTCAACATTGTGATCTCTGGGACTCAGCTTAATAAAATAATCCGCATCATCGAATCACCCCTGCACTACGGCCAAGGATATTCGTGTATTCATTAATGGTCATGATCATGCCAACAACTGTCCATCAATGCACTACGGGCCAATGAGGACTTTTACCACATCATTTGTAACATTACGGTCATGATTATACCGAATAATCCCTAGTCATAATAATATCAAGTCCATCTATGCACTACAGGCCACAGATGACTTTTAACATTTTATAAACATGAGGATGATGACAATGACATAAGAATTCAATAAAACAAGTTCAAGAATTAATTTATCCAAGAATTAACAACGTCCAAATTGTCAACATGATACTACTTTATGGAGTAAAATTCAAGAATGCTTAGAAAAATATTTTCATAAAAAGATACTGGATGAACCGCAATTATCAAGGATATTCCACTAATTTCATGGAGTATAGAAGTCAAAACTTAACCAACTGAGTATAATAAAGAATGGAATAACAAAAGAAATTGTAAGACCCCAAATTTTATGAAATAAAAGTATTCAATTTTTCTTATAATTACTATTCAGTAAATGGTTAAATTGATAAATGTTAAAGTTAAGGGTGATATATGATTTTTTTTTAAAATACACAAGTGGTTATAAAATAATCATTGTTGTCGGGGAATATTCGTTTGGTCGTGGAATATTCTTTCTGTCGGGGAATATTCGTACGACGGCGCAGCTATTTGTGGGCCCCATAACGAATAACTGTCGGGTGAAGAAAACGATAAATTTGAGTTTTTACAAATAACGACGTAGTTGTTACCGTTAACACTGTTGAAATACCCGGTGATTAAAATACAGTAATACGCGTTATTGTACAGTAGCACACGGTATTGCACAGTATTTTTAAAATTATTGATTCTTACGTAAGAAGGCACTACTCAATAATTGTTACAGTAATTACTGTTCAATATTTTATTTTATTGATTCAATAATTGCTACGTTGAAATTTTGTATTATTGTTGTTCAATAATTGTTGCTGCACAGTATTTCCCATTATCAGATCAATAATTCATATTATTTGAATAGTATTATTAGATAGCATTATTGGCAATGTCTAGAAAGTTCTGTCTAAGGAGAGGTTTGGTCATCTAATTGCGCGCCAGTAAGGAGAAATCCTTATTGGAAAGCCCCCTCTTTCCTGGGAACGGCCTGGTTGTCATAAATGTGATTCTGTAATATTATTTGTGAATAATTAATTATTGATTCATATGATAAGAAAATATTTATTTTATGTGGATATAAATGAGGGATATATTTTTGTGGTTAAAAATGATGGAGTTAATGTTGAGGTTTTTATCAGTATTTTTGTCGGAATGGAGGTATTAAAAATCAGGGTTTTTGAGATATTTTGCGAGGGTTATAATTTTTAATCCGACCGTTGGATCGTGGTAATTTTTGGATATGTTATACATATATAAGTTGAGTATATGTCCACAAATTTTGAACCGTTAAAAATGAACGTATGATTTGTTATGAATTTTACGAGATGACTGGTTCAGAAATTGTTGAATTTTCGGAGTTTATCATTTTGGTGGAAAATTCTAGAATTGGTGGGTCCCACTTGTGGTTGGTGAAAAAATATGCTGAATTATATTTCAAATGTGGTGGGTGGGAATAGTAGCAGGTAAAGCCATCAGGTTGCAGGTCAAACCTACCAAAATTTTCCTATAAATAGAGGGCTAAGTTAGAATTGAAAAGCACACCAGAAACATAAGCTTTCTCTCTTTCTCTCTCTATATTATGAAGCATATTTTGTGAGTTTTTAGATACTTGGTGAGTTGCTATTCATCAGTGCAAGTTTCCTTCAGTATCATATCCGATATCTAGTCAGAAGTACTGCTCTTTTGAGGTAAGGGATAGTAAGGGATTTTAAGGGTTGTTATGTTTTTCAGTTTCGTAATTTTTCTGAACTTCAAAAATTTTGGAAAAATTTGAAATGATATTTTGATGAGTTTTATTGATTGTTTCCAAAAATGGTGATTTTTGGATGTATAAATTGAGAGTTATGAATTTTACGAGAAAAGACTATTTTAAAAGTAACTGCTTATAATTCCTTCTGGTTAACTCCAAAATTGATAAAATTTTTATTGGGTGTACATGTATATGATAGAAGTATACTCTGTAAATTTCAGAATTTTTAGACAAGAGTACAATTTTTGATAAATGTCTAAATATTCGGCTATTTTGGCCATATGAAAAATAGTAAATGACTTTTAAAAATTCTGAGAAAAATATATGTTCACTATGGGACTATATTATGCTAAATCCCAGAAAAGAAATATTTTTGGAACTGATTTGGTATTTTTCATGAAAATGGTCTAGTTATGAGTAAATGAATTAAATATGTTTTGTGAAGAAAGAAAATTGGAAAATAGGATTTTATGGCTTGAGAATCCTATATGAGGTATATGCAGATTTTTGATGAGGGTTTTGGTTATTGATGATAAAATTGTAAGAGTTGGCATTTTATGATGATTAAATGCATTAATTAGTAAAGTGTAAACAATTAAAATAAATTGTTTATAAATTTAAGTAATGTTATTCTTTTAATATCATTATACCGAAATATTGGTATGAATTTTATTATAGAATTTCTATCTTTTGTGTCGGGGTTACTATTCATGAGTTACGAATATTACTCTTGAGATTAAAACTATATGTTGATCATATTATTTTTATCATCATATATAACATTTTTATAACCCTGATGTTAAAATTCTCTTTCACTGGAGTGTAAAGATGGATAGATTATTGGTATGATCATGACTAGGGTTCTCTTTGGCCTGTAGTGCAAAGTTGAATTGTGACTGGTATGATCATGACCATTGAATTTATAATTGTATATCTTAAGCTTAAGTGCAAAGGTGAATTGATCAACATGGTTATAATTATTGTTTATATAAATTCTGAAATGATTATATATTTCTTTGAGATATGAATATATTTGGCCTGTAGTGCAAATATGAATTGTTGATGAATATCTTTGGCATGTAGTGCAAAGATGGCCTGTTGATGAATATCTTTGGCCTGTAGTGCAAAGATGAACTGTTGTTGAATATCTTTGGCCCGTAGTGTAAAGATAGTTTGTTGATGAATATCTTTGGCATGTAGTGCAAAGATGACCTGTTGATGAATATCTTTGGCCTGTAGTGCAAAGATGAACTGTTGTTGAATATCTTTGGCCCGTAGTGCAAAGATGGTTTGTTGATGAATATCTTTGGCCCGTAGTGCAAAGATGGTTTGTTGATGAATATCTTTGGCCCGTAGTGCAAAGATGGATTTGTTAGTATGATTATAAACAGGAACTTTGATTTGGTATAACCATGATCTTTGATGTTTCAGGTAAAGACAGGTGATGAAAATATTCTTCGTCCTGGGTGCGAAGAAAAATTTATTGTCACAATTATGATTATGAGTTATTCATATGATTGTGGAAAGAAACTGTTGAGTAATGTTACATGGATAAAATATTATTGGTGGATTTTTAACATGGAGAAGATAATAGACTTTATAGTCTATTTGACTCTTCTA
Organism: Panax notoginseng; assembly: GCA_016801055.1. NCBI lineage: Eukaryota > Viridiplantae > Streptophyta > Magnoliopsida > Apiales > Araliaceae > Panax > Panax notoginseng. The sequence continues at coordinate 182,912,374 of CM029018.1, forward strand.
ATGGATTGCATGTTCCGCTGCAACTATGGTTGAAATTTTTTTATCATCTACCATATGTTCTAAATCTCTGATTTATTATTGATGAAGACTATTGATAATTTATTTATCTTTAGTCATGATATTCTTTACTGGGCTAGTTGTGCTCACCCTTTTGCTTCACAATTCCTTTCAGGTAATAAGAGTGTAGCTGGGTCGAGCGGGGGTAACAAGGGAATAGAACGGTGGTCATCATTTAGTAGTTATATTTGGTGAAGAAAATAGGGTGAGGCGAACCCAATGTTGGAAGAGTGTTTTGTTACTATCATACAAGATGTCTAATGACATACAACCTCGTGTCATCATAGGACAGGGTTGTGCTCATCCACTTGCTGAGTATATCTATGGGCACTACTGTAAGACCCCGAATTTTATGAAATAAAAGTATTCAATTTTTCTTATAATTATTATTCAGTAAATGGTTAAATTGATAAAAGTTTAAAGTTATGAGTGAAATATGATTTTTTTTCAAAATAAGCAAGTGGTTATAAAATAATCGTTGTTGTCGGGGAATATTCGTTTGGTCGTGGAATATTCTTTCTGTCGGGGAATATTCGTACGACGGCGCAACCATTTGTGGGCCCCATAACAGAATAACTGTCGGATGAAGAAAACGACAAATTTGAGTTTTTACAAATAACGGCGTAGTTGTTACCGTTAACACTGTTAGAATACCCGGTGGTTAAAATACAGTAATACGCGTTATTGCACAGTAGCACACGGTATTGCATAGTATTTTTAAAATTATTGATTCTTACGTAAGAAGGCACTACTCAATAATTGTTACAGTAATTACTGTTCAATATTTTATTTTATTGATTCAATAATTGCTACGTTGAAATTTTATATTATTGTTGTTCAATAATTGTCACTGCACAGTATTTCCCATTATCAGATCAATAATTCATATTATTTGAATAATATTATTAGATAACATTATTGGCAATGACTAGAAAGTTCTGTCTAAGGAGAGGTTTGGTCACCTAATTGCGCGCCAGTAAGGAGAAATTCTTATTGGAAAGCCCCCTGTTTCCTAGGAACGGCCTGGTTGTCATAAATGTGATTCTGTAATATTATTTATGAATAATTAATTATTGATTCATATGATAAGAAAATATTTATTTTATGTGGATATAAATGAGGGATATATTTTTGTGGTTAAAAAAAATGAAGGAGTTAATGTTGAGATTTTTATCCGTATTTTTGTCAGAATGAAGGTATTAAAAATCAGGGTTTTTGAGATATTTTGCGGGGGTTATAATTTTTAATCCGACCGTTGGATCGTGGTAATTTTTGGATATGTTATACATATATAAGTTGAGTATATGCCCACAAATTTTGAACCGTTAAAAATGAACGTATGATTTATTATGAATTTTACAAGATGACTGGTTCAGAAATTGTGGAATTTTCGGAGTTAATCATTTTGGTGGAAAATTCTAGAATTGGTGGGCTCCACTTATGGTTGGTGAAGAAATGTGCTGAATTATATTTCAAATGTGGTGGGTGGGAATAGTAGCAGGTAAAGCCATCAGGTTGCAGGTCAAACCTACCAAAATTTTCCTATAAATAGAGGGCTAAGTTAGAATTGAAAATCACACCAAAAACATAAGCTTTCTCTCTTTCTCTCTCTATATTATGAAGCATATTTTGTGAGTATTTAGATACTTTGAGAGTTGCTATTCAGTGCAAGTTTTCTTCGGCTTTACATTCCGGTCAGAAGTACTGCTGTTTTGAGGTAAGGGATAGTAAGGGATTGTAAGGGATAGTAAGGGATATTAAGGGATTTTAAGGGTTGTTATGATTTTCAGTTTCGTAATTTTTCTGATCTTCAAAAATTATGGAAAAATTTGAAATGATATTTGATGAGTTTTATTGATTGTGTCCAAAAATGGTGATTTTTGGATGTATAGATTAAGAGTTATGAATTTTATGAGAAAAGACTATTTTAAAAGTAACCGCTTATAATTCCTTGTGGTTAACTCCAAAATTGATGAAACTTTTATTGGGAGTACATGTATATGATAGAAGTATACTCTGTAAATTTTAGAATTTTTAGACAAAAGTACAATTTTTGATAAATGTCTAAATATTCGGCTATTTTGGCCATATGAAAAATAGTAAATGACTTTTAAAAATTCTGAGAAAAATATATGTTCACTATGGGACTATATTATGCTAAATTCCAGAAAAGAAATATTTTTGGAACTGATTTGGTATTTTTCATGAAAATAGTCTAGTTATGAGTAAATGAATTAAATATGTTTTGTGAAGAAAGAAAATTGGAAAATAGGATTTTATGGCTTGAGAATCCTATATGAGGTATATGCAGATTTTTGATGAGGGTTTTGGTTATTGATGATGAAATTGTAAGAGTTGGCATTTTATGATGATTAAATGTATTAATTAGTAAAGTGTAAACAATTAAAATAAATTGTTTATAAATTTAAGTAATGTTATTCTTTCAATATCATTATACCGAAATATTGGTATGAATTTTATTGTAGAATTTCTATCTTTTGTGTCGGGGTTACTATTCATGAGTTACGAATATTACTCTTGAGATTAAAACTATATGTTGATCATATTATTTTTATCATCATATATAACATTTTTATAACCCTGATGTTGAAATTCTCTTTCACTGGAGTGTAAAGATGGGTAGATTATTGGTATGATCATGACTAGGGTTCTCTTTGGCTTGTAGTGCAAAGTTGAATTGTGACTGGTATGATCATGACCATTGAATTTACAATTGAATATCTTTAGCTTAAGTGTAAAGATGAATTGATTAACATGGTTATAATTATGGTGTATATAAATTCTGAAATGATTATATATTTCTTTGAGATATGAATATATTTGGCCTGTAGTGCAAATATTAATTGTTGAGGAATATCTTTGGCCTGTAGTGCAAAGATGAATTGTAGATGAATATCTTTGGCCAGTAATGCAAAGATGAACTGTTGATGAATATCTTTGGCCTGTAGTGCTAAGATGACTTGTTGATGAATATTTTTTGTGACGCCCCCAAAATAGGTCCAATCCATCCAACCCATTCTGAGTCGCCAAATACATGGTACAGAAAATAACTACAACTTTATTATTACAATTGTCGTGCAAAATACGACAACACATACTGTGAGTTTAAATACAAATATTGTCTTCTAGACAATATTCACACTCAAATAAATCCTCATTACAATTATTCAAACACTATTTTACAGAAATAGTGAGGACTGCTAATACATCTTTCTAGAACCATCACTCCATACCCCGACTAGATCCTGCTATGTTCTCACCTCCTGAGAAGAAAAATGGAACAAAAAGGAAAAGGGTGAGCTCAACTAGCCCAGTAAAGAATATTATGACTAAGATAATATACAACAAATTATCGTTAGTCTTCAACAGGGAAAAATCTGATAAAATATAATCGACAACAAGTTTTAGATCAACAACTGCAGCGGAAACAACAAACCATTAGAAGAGTCAAGTAGAGAAAGAATTCTACTATCTTCTAAGATTTAAAAGTCCATCATCAATATTTTATCCCTGTAACATCAATTAATAATCATCTTTAACCAAATATTCATCTTTGCACTACAGGCCAAAGATATTCATTTGTATCATCAGTCGGTCATGTTCATCTCAACACCTGTTCATCTTTGCACTACAGGCCAAAGATATTCATCAAGTAATTATACATCTTTGCACTACAGGCCAAAGATATTCAGTAATATCATCATTTAGGACTGAGGATGATGAAAAATATCTTAAAGAGAACGAATCCAATGAGACAGAAGGACAAATAGTAGGGATTCGTATAACAGTTTATCCAAGATCAATAATACTTCATAATAATCAATTGTGAAGCAGAATTCAAAAATAAAGATCAAAACATGGATACAATCAAAGATAGTAACCATAATAGACATCTTGGACAAAAAGGAAAAATTTTATTTTTCGGTGAATAGTGCCGTATTCGTGAATAGTGCCGTATACGTGAATAGTGCCGTATACGTGAATAGTAACCCCCGACACAAAAAGTTCCAAATTTGATAAAAACTCATATCAATATTTCAGCATAATGATATTGAAGAAAATAATATCATTAAGAAGAAAATAATATCCCTTACCTCAAAATATCAGTACTTCTGGTCGGAATACCGGTATAAGGCTGAAAGAAACTTGCTCTGATGAATAGAAACTCTCAAAGTATCTAAATACTCACAAAATACACTCAATAATCTAGAGAGAGAAAGAGAGAAAACTTGTTTCTGGTGTGATTTTCAATTCTAACTTAGCCCTCTATTTATAGGAAAATTTTAGTAGGTTTGACCTGCAACCTGATGGCTTTACCTGCTACTATTCCCACCCACCACATTTGAAATATAATTCAGCACATTTCTTCACCAACCACAAGTGGGGCCCACCAATTCTAGAATTTTCCACCAAAATGATAAACTCCGAAAATTCAACAATTTCTGAACCAGTCATCTTGTAAAATTCATAATAAATCATACGTTCATTTTTAACGGTTCAAAATTTGTGGACATATACTCAACTTATATATGTATAACATATCCAAAAATTACCACGATCCAACGGTCGGATTAAAAATTATAACCCCCGCAAAATATCTCAAAAACCCTGATTTTTAATACCTCCATTCCGACAAAAATACTGATAAAAACCTCAACATTAACTCCTTCATTTTTAACCACAAAAATATATCCCTCATTTATATCCACATAAAATAAATATTTCCTTATCATATGAATCAATAATTAATTATTCACAAATAATATTACAGAATCACATTTATGACAACCAGGCCGTTCCCAGGAAAGAGGGGGCTTTCCAATAAGGATTTCTCCTTACTGGCGCGCAATTAGATGACCAAACCTCTCCTTAGACAGAACTTTCTAGACATTGCCAATAATGTTATCTAATAATATTATTCAAATAATATGAATTATTGATCTGATAAATGAAAATACTGTGCAGCAACAATTATTGAAACAACAATAATATAAAATATCAACGCAGCAATTATTGAATCAATAAAATAAAATATTGAACAATAACTACTGTAACAATTATTGAGTAGTGCCTTCTTACGTAAGAATCAATAATTGGTGCAATACCGTGTGCTACTGTATTTTAACCACCGGGTATTCCAACAGTATTAACGGTAACAACTACGCCGTTATTTATAAACAACTTATACTTGTCGTTTTCTTCATCCAATCGCTTTCCGTTATGGGGCCCACACAAGGCTGCGTCGTCGTACGAATATTCCCCGACAGCAAGAATATTCCACGACCAACCGAATATTCACCGACCAAAAATAAATATTTTATAACCACTTGCTTATTTTGCAAAATTTGCACATTTCACCCATAACCAAAGTATTATATCAAATTAACCCCTTATTATTCACAATAATATTTAGAGAAAATTTGATTTTATTCATTAATAAGTTGGGGTCTTACAACCTCCCCTCCTTATGAAATTTCGTCCTCGAAATTGACGTACGTACCTGATGTTTCAAAAAGTGAGGATACCTCGCTTTCATTTCTGATTCCAACTCCCAGGTCATTTCTTCAATAGCATGGTTTCTCCACAAAACCTTAACTTGTGGTATAACCTTCGTGCGTAGGACATGCTCTTTCCTATCCAAGATCTTAACAGGTACCTCCTCGTACGTTAAATCTTCAGCTATCTCGTCTGGTTCTAACTCAATAATGTGGTTCGGGTCTTTAACATATTTACGAAGCATAGATATGTGAAAAACATTATGAACACGAGACATGCTTGGAGGTAATGCGAGTCTATATGCCACATTTCCTATTCGCTCAAGAATCTCAAATGGACCAACAAATCTTGGATTGAGCTTTCCTCTCTTCCCAAATCTTGTAACTCCCTTCCATGGTGCAACACGTAACAATACATGATCCCCAATATTAAATTCCACGTCCTTCCGATGAAGATCCGCATAACTCTTTTGTCGATCCTGTGCCGTTTGTATACGTTGTCGAATCGTTTGGATCTTCTCTGTAGTAATGCGTACCAATTCTGGTCCCAACAATGTTGCTTCACCCACCTCGTCCCAGCATACTGGAGAACGACATTTTCTTCCATACAACGCCTCAAATGGAGCCATACCTATGCTCGCCTGATAACTGTTGTTGTAGGAGAATTCCACCAATGGTAGGTACTTATCCCAACTCCCTTTGAGATCTAAGACACAAAGTCTTAATAGATCTTCAAGAGTTTGAATAGTCCTCTCTGATTGTCCGTCCGTTTGAGGATGGTATGCTGAACTGAATCGTAAATCCGTGCCCATAGCTTTCTGCAAGCTAACCCAAAATCGTGAAGTGAATCTTGGGTCACGATCCGAAACTATGGATACTGGCATGCCATGCAATCTCACAATCTCGTTCACGTACATACTAGCAAGACGTTCAAGGGAATAAGTCTCACGTATCGGCAAGAAATGAGCGGACTTGGTTAATCTATCAACAATAACCCAAATCGCATCTATGCCTTGAGAAACCTTGGGAAGACCTGTAACAAAATCCATAGTAATGTGTTCCCACTTCCATTTCGGAATCTCAAGTGGTTGCAATGGACCCTTTGGTACTTGATGCTCCGCTTTTACACGTTGACAAGTTAAACATCTCGAGATAAACTCCGCGATCTCTCTTTTCATATTGCTCCACCAAAATGTATGTCGAAGATCGTGATACATTTTGGTACTCCCAGGATGGATTGCAAACGGTGTGTTGTGTGCCTCCATCATTATTCTATGCTTCAAGTCAAAATCGTTAGGAACACAAAGTCTGGAGTTGACTCGAAGTATTCCTTCTTCATCGATTCTTGCTTCTGGAATAGCACCTTCTTGCACTTTCTTCTTCATACGCATCAGCTCTATATCCGTAGCTTGAGCAGCTTTAACTTTATCGATTAAAGTCGGTTCTACTCGTATATTTGATATCATCATGTGGGTACTTGGAGCCTTCATCTCTATCTCCATCCTTTGCAAGTCATACAAAATGGGCCTTTGTGTTAAAAACATTGCACTCGTACCCGCATATGATCTTCTACTCAATGCGTCAGCTACTACGTTTGCTTTTCCAGGATGATATTGGATGGTATGATCGTAATCTTTCAACAGCTCGAGCCAACGTCGTTGCCGCATGTTGAGTTCCTTTTGGGTGAAGAAATATTTGAGGCTTTTATGATCTGTATAGATCTCCACTTTCTCCCCATACAGGTAGTGTCTCCAGATCTTCAACGCAAAAACGACTGCTGCCAACTCCAAATCATGAGTAGGATAATTCCTCTCATATTCTTTGAGTTGTCGTGAGGCATAGGCTATGACTTTCCCATGTTGCATGAGAACACATCCTAACCCTTTGCCTGAAGCATCGCTGTAGATAACAAATCCATCCGAACCAGATGGTATTGTCAGAACAGGTGCCGAAATGAGTCTCCTCTTGAGTTCTTGGAAACTCTTCTCGCATTCCTCACTCTATACGAATTTTGTATCTTTCCGAGTCAGCTGAGTTAACGGAGTAGCGATTCGAGAAAATCCTTTTACAAATCTCCGATAATAACCAGAAAGCTACGTACTTCGATTACTGACTTAGGGTGCTCTCACTGTGACTCATATCCCAATCTTGGATAGTACGTCACAATGACACCTATCAGTTTACTACCGCACGAATATGGCGTCCCCTACGGAGAGTCTGGCTTCAGTGCATTCCACAAAGGAAATCACCAGATAAAGGCTCGGGTACAAACTTCTACAGTTAGGTTTTTAACTCCTGAAGTTCAATAGGAGCCATTTGATATGAGATTTTAGAAATGGGCTTTGTACCGGTTCAAGGTCAATAAAGAATTCAATTTCACGTTCTGGGGGTAGACCAGGAAGTTCTTCAGGAAATACATCGGGAAATTCTCTAACAATAGAAATATTATTCAAATCTGACTTGTCTTTGTTCAAATCCATAACATGGGCTAAGAAAGCTTGACATCCGTTTTTCAATAAACGAATAGCTTTGTGGCTTGATATGACAGTGACTGATTTTAGTGGTTTAGTAGTTTGAATTCGTATGACAGGTTGGTTAGGAATATGAAAACTAACAACCTTACGAAAACAATCAATTTTAGCATGATGAGTGGTTAACCAATCAATTCCTAAAATCACATCAAAAGCAAGTATCTTTAAAGAGATAAGATCAACAGGTAATGTGATAGTGCCAACTTGGATCATGCAAGATTTATAAACTGTAGATGTAACGAAGGTTTCACCCAACGGAGTTTCAACAGATAAGTTAAAGTCCAATTTCTCCGGAGTCAAGTTTAAACGTTGAGCACAAGCAGGAGAGATAAAAGAATGGGTAGAACCGGTATCTAGTAAAGTATAAACTTCGCAAGAATTCAAGATTAGCTTACCCGTGATCACCTCGTTCGGGTTTCTCGCGTTTTGGCCAGTAACGACAAACGCCCTTCCAGGAACCGCTGATTTCGACTTATCCGGGATAACTTTTGGAGTCACCATCCCCGCTGAACTTGGTTTTGCTACAGAACACTCTCGAGCTATATGACCCTCCTTTCCACAGTTATAACATACCTTGGATTGTTGTGGGCAGTTTGGGCTGATATGTCCCTCTTTCCCACATTTGTAACATACGACCGTGGTCGTTCTCCTCCCCTAGAAACAGTTGATGTTTGTGCTGACGTCTTCACGTTATCATTGTTGTACCTTCTCTTCTTGAAATCTCCTCCCGACTCGCTCCTTCTATTATCACGACCACGATTACCACCAGAGTGGTTACCGCTTTTGTCCGAATGTTTTCCTCCCTGCTGGTTTTCATTGCTTCGATGACTGCCGCCACCGGTATGACCCTGGTTGTGGTCCCTCGGTTGCACATACTCATTATCTCGCTCTAATAATTGAGCCCTGTTTACAACATCTGAATATAAAGAAAATTTATGAGAGATAAGATATTGCCGAATCTCGGGTTTTAGACCTCTCAGAAACATCCTTGTCATTCGTTCCTCATTTTCGACCAAATGAGGTGCAAACCTGGATAACTCTGCAAACTTCGCCTCGTACTGGGACACCGTCATGTTGTTTTGTTCCAGTCTAATAAACTCAACCTCCTTCATATGACGAATACTTTCAGGAAAGTACTTGTCATTGAACAGTTTTTGAAATGTTTCCCAGGACATGTTGAGTGCGTCAGGCTGGGTACGCTTCACAGACTCCCACCAGTAGTCTGCCTCACCGCGGAACATAAATGTGGCGAATGGAACCTTCTGTTCCTCCGTGCATCCCAAGACATCAAATATCTTGGTAATTTGCTTGACCCACGTTTCCGCCATGATCGGATCCGGCTTTCCCTTAAATTCTGGTGGTCCCAATTCTTTGAACTGCTTAGCTGTGACAAACCGCGCGTTGTTATCATTTCCACCCGTATTCTGCACACGAGTCTCCCTCGTCTGATTTTGCATGAACTGCAAAAAGCTCCTAAACATTCCATCATTCATCGTTTGCTCGGTAACGTTGTTTACAGGAGGAATATTGCCTTCCTGTTGCACGTTCCCCTGGGTAGTGATCAAAGGTGTCTCCACGGTCTGATTTACTCCATTATTAACGTTCTCAGCTGCCATTCTTAAATACTGCCATAAAACAAGGGTTAATAGTCATGTCATATATTATCCCTATACTCTGACCGACCAAATAAACACCAAATAAACTTAGTCAGGTCATACTAGCGAAGGAATTCCCCGTCTCTCCCCTCCTAGTTCTTGTCTCACATCTCAGCCAGGGATCATATCCCTAAGCTCTGATACCAACTGTGACGCCCCCAAAATAGGTATACAACACCCATTCTGAGTCGCCAAATACATGGTACAGAAAGCAAACTACAACTTCAATAATACAATTGTCGTGCAAAATACGACAACACATACTGTGAGTTTAAATACAAATATTGTCTTCTAGACAATATCCACACTCAAATAAATCCTCATTACAATTATTCAAACACTATTTTACAGAAATAGTGAGGACTGCTAATACATCTTTCTAGAACCATCACTCCATACCCCGACTAGATCCTGCTATGTTCTCACCTCCTGAGAAGAAAAATGGAACAAAAAGGAAAAGGGTGAGCTCAACTAGCCCAGTAAAGAATATTATGACTAAGATAATATACAACAAATTATCGTTAGTCTTCAACAGGGAAAAATCTGATAAATATAATCGACAACAAGTTTTAGATCAACAACTGCAGCGGAAACAGCAAACCATTAGAAGAGTCAAGTAGAGAAAGAATTCTACTATCTTCTAAGATTTAAAAGTCCATCATCAATATTTTATCCCTGTAACATCAATTAATAATCATCTTTAACCAAATATTCATCTTTGCACTACAGGCCAAAGATATTCATTTGTATCATCAGTCGGTCATGTTCATCTCAACACCTGTTCATCTTTGCACTACAGGCCAAAGATATTCATCAAGTAATCATACATCTTTGCACTACAGGCCAAAGATATTCAGTAATATCATCATTTAGGACTGAGGATGATGAAAAATATCTTAAAGAGAACGAATCCAATGAGACAGAAGGACAAATAGTAGGGATTCGTATAACAGTTTATCCAAGATCAATAATACTTCATAATAATCAATTGTGAAGCAGAATTCAAAAATAAAGATCAAAACATGGATACAATCAAAGATAGTAACCATAATAGACATCTTGGACAAAAAGGAAAAATTTTATTTTTCGGTGAATAGTGCCGTATTCGTGAATAGTGCCGTATACGTGAATAGTGCCGTATACGTGAATAGTAACCCCCGACACAAAAAGTTCCAAATTTGATAAAAACTCATATCAATATTTCAGCATAATGATATTGAAGAAAATAATATCATTAAGAAGAAAATAATATCCCTTACCTCAAAATATCAGTACTTCTGGTCGGAATACCGGTATAAGGCTGAAAGAAACTTGCTCTGATGAATAGAAACTCTCAAAGTATCTAAATACTCACAAAATACACTCAATAATCTAGAGAGAGAAAGAGAGAAAACTTGTTTCTGGTGTGATTTTCAATTCTAACTTAGCCCTCTATTTATAGGAAAATTTTGGTAGGTTTGACCTGCAACCTGATGGCTTTACCTGCTACTATTCCCACCCACCACATTTGAAATATAATTCAGCACATTTCTTCACCAACCACAAGTGGGGCCCACCAATTCTAGAATTTTCCACAAAATGATAAACTCCGAAAATTCAACAATTTCTGAACCAGTCATCTTGTAAAATTCATAATAAATCATACGTTCATTTTTAACGGTTCAAAATTTGTGGACATATACTCAACTTATATATGTATAACATATCCAAAAATTACCACGATCCAACGGTCGGATTAAAAATTATAACCCCCGCAAATATCTCAAAAACCCTGATTTTTAATACCTCCATTCCGACAAAAATACTGATAAAAACCTCAACATTAACTCCTTCATTTTTAACCACAAAAATATATCCCTCATTTATATCCACATAAAATAAATATTTCCTTATCATATGAATCAATAATTAATTATTCACAAATAATATTACAGAATCACATTTATGACAACCAGGCCGTTCCCAGGAAAGAGGGGGCTTTCCAATAAGGATTTCTCCTTACTGGCGCGCAATTAGATGACCAAACCTCTCCTTAGACAGAACTTTCTAGACATTGCCAATAATGTTATCTAATAATATTATTCAAATAATATGAATTATTGATCTGATAAATGAAAATACTGTGCAGCAACAATTATTGAAACAACAATAATATAAAATATCAACGCAGCAATTATTGAATCAATAAAATAAAATATTGAATAATAACTACTGTAACAATTATTGAGTAGTGCCTTCTTACGTAAGAATCAATAATTGGTGCAATACCGTGTGCTACTGTATTTTAACCACCGGGTATTCCAACAGTATTAACGGTAACAACTACGCCGTTATTTATAAACAACTTATACTTGTCGTTTTCTTCATCCAATCGCTTTCCGTTATGGGGCCCACACAAGGCTGCGTCGTCGTACGAATATTCCCCGACAGCAAGAATATTCCACGACCAACCGAATATTCACCGACCAAAAATAAATATTTTATAACCACTTGCTTATTTTGCAAAATTTGCACATTTCACCCCATAACCAAAGTATTATATCAAATTAACCCCTTATTATTCACAATAATATTTAGAGAAAATTTGATTTTATTCATTAATAAGTTGGGGTCTTACATATTTGGGC